>VZTT01008920.1:55958-81777 GCA_013400855.1 Buphagus erythrorhynchus
GAGACTCTCCAAAAGACTGCCCAAAAAGCAGTCCTTTCTAGGGATAGATACAGCAAATATTGAATATTTTTAGTTGCATGTCTGAAAACACAAAAAGCACAGCATACAGTAGTTCAGACACAATTTTTTCAATAGCATTTCTGACTGCTAATAGGGTCCCACTAAACTTAAATCAAAGCTGCAGGAAGTTCATAAACTATGACCATGTATTTTAGGATCACAGCACTGTAAGGTAGTCAACAGCTGAGAATATGCTGGATTTTATTTTTCATCAGCAACTCTGCAAATCTTTCCAAGGTCCCTAAACACATTCAGCCTTGAAGCAGCAATCAGAACAACCCTTAGAAGGTCATTTCCAAGTGTGCTGATTTTTTATCAGGGTTTTATCTTAACCAGACGTAAGGTTAGTTTGTCTGGAGGCCTCTACATTGCCAACAGACAAGGCAGTCAGTCACAGCTATTAGTAAAATACCATGATCAGCTCTAAGACAGGCTGAATGGCAAGTTGGACAGTTGTGTCCAAACCTGGCTATTCCCACTCCTTTTATCCCCCAGGAGAAGTGCTAGATATTAGTGTGACTGTACTCCTTAATATGTGTCACTGTTTAAGTAAACAGTCAGGTCTAACATGCCATCAATATAATCTGACTTTTGTTATTACTAACACCATTGGCCAGTATGTAAAGCCTCAAATGCCACCCTTCTTTCACATTAAAAACTACACATCTGAGATGCCTCTCTGACATCAAGAGGAACAACACCCAGAGGTCAGACATTTCGGACTAGCTGTGTTATAGGACAAGCACCAGCTGGTGTTTCACTTCTCCAATAACAGCAGTGTTGTTACACAACAGCAAGAAGATAAAGTTACTTAAAACAGAGAGCCTTGCACATGAAAGAAAATCAAGACTGAAGCAGCAGCATCCATCCCCCTAAAATACCAGAGTGAAAAGATAGCAGCAAACCTTGCCTTCCTCGTATCCTTTGGCATTTACAGCTACAGCACCACCTTACACATCGACATACAGCCAGCATTACAACTTGCATGTTTGGTTTCTAAGACAACATTACCACTTTTAGAAAAAGAAGGTACTGAAATAAGATTCCAGGGAAGCATGAGCTAACAGATTTGCTGTAGAGGTGCCAAAGTTGTGCTGCTGTGAGACAGGAAAACAGACTGATAGCACTATCACGGTGCATAACGTAGTCTCCTTGCATGAGCATAGCCTCTACACAACATGCAGTTTTGTCTTCAGAGCAGGAAGTGCTTCTGTGATGCTCAGGAGTCTGTCAACCTGTTTGAGCAACTGGTTTTAAGTATTTTAGGTAGACCTGCTTCAGAAGTGACTCCAATTCCAGTACTGGAAAAGAGTACAACAAGAAACTTTATCTTCAGTGCAGCTATGCTCAATTGTTAACGTTAATTCCCATTCCTACCGATCAAGCAGGAATTTTGATTTTTGTCTGTCTGCAGAAATTCTGTTTTTTTTTTTCTATTTGCTACACAAGCAATAGACTTAACGACAGACCAGCAACAACTGCTTATTACTTAGCACACTTCGAATGTAACAGCAAACAAGGAAACTGCTTAACACCATTGATTTTGGCTTCATCCAAGATCCATTTTTACAAAAACAGAACTCCTGGTTGCTAAGCATCTCACCTCCGAGACAAAAAAAGCCCAAACACCTCAACATTTAAGCTCATTGTGCTGTTACATTTGCAGAACAACAGCAGTTTGGAAAACAGCTTGAGAAGAATGTAAGATACCCTTGATCCACTCAGCTCATACACTTTCCTGGTCTCAAAGATTCTCCCCCAACACATTAAAAAAAATAATAAATCAAGTTGTTCCACAAGCAGCAGAACTGTATCCCCTTCAAATGTTCTCAGTGGCTCTACTCCCTCACTGTGCCATTCCACAGTTGTATTCCTCTCTCACTCCTTTTATTACTACTATGGGAAGAACCACCTTGTCCTGACCTGCTAGAAAGCAGAACAGAGCTGCTGAGCTCAAAGAACAACTAACCTTTCCCTTCAAAAAGCCAAGAATTTGTGTCCCTTACCCAGTTGCCAATCTTCAAAATTATATCAAGTTTGCTTGAAGCCACCCAACAACAGCCAAAGAGGACAGGACACATGCCACTTAAGGAACTGCATTATCTCCTTTTTAAGATAAGTTAAAAATAAAATAACCAGTTCTTTGACCATGTATTTCCTGTCTGATCTTGCCTTTGAAGCCTCAGTCATTAAAAACTCACATTGAAAACTACCCAGGCATGGCTTGCTTTGGAAATAAAATATCCTTGTAGACTACAAGGCCACAAAATTGGGTATAGCTTTACATATACCAAATGTCCAGCTTTAATGGTTGTACAAGAAATGAGGAGTCTCTGACCTGCTGATGCTGTTATTGTTAAACTGGAATTTAAAGTGTCCTCCTGACACTTTATTTGCCCTCATACTAATGTGCATGCACAGAAAAGATTAGAAACAGCATCTTTTAATAGGTTTTAAAATCAAGATCTCCATGGCTTCAGTCTAAGCAACTTGTATGACAAAGTAAACTCACCTCTGAGCTTGTCTTTCTCAACACAAAATTTTCTATAGAAGAAAACTCACCCCAAACCAACCCATTCTGCTGTATTGCATCACCCCATAAATCCAGCTGTGTCACAAGGCAGATACCAGAGAAAAAGCACAGCATCTTTAATCACTTATCTTCCATTGCACAAGACATCACTTATGTTCTGTCACGTCACTGGAGAAGAGATTTATCACATGATTTTGAGTCGAAAAGGAAATGTGCACTGCTGACAAGTCCAAATCTTCACTTTCCTTTGACTCTGCAAATGAAGCCTGGATTCCCCTGTATCAATTTGGGATTGCAACAGCATTATAGAAAAATGGACTCAAGCCTGCACTATACAAGGAGGCACAACTTTGCATTTGAAAGAAGTTGACATGTGCCTTAAGAAGACAGAAAAAAATTAAAATCATGAGAAAGTTGCCTTGAAGACTAGTATAAAATAGTGGCCAATTTCAGAGGAAGCTTAAGCAGGGCTTGCTTTGAAATAGCTTTTTTCACAGGAAGAAGTTTTCATTTAATGGGATTGGGTTCCCTTCCCATCAGCAAGGGCATTAACAAGACCTTTAAAGGACCACTGGTCTTGGGCTTGATCCTTTTAGAATGTGACTTCTCTCTACAGACTGAATTCCAAACAGGTTCAAAAGTCAGAAGAAAAAATTAATGAACAATTTAATTGCATGCTTTGTTTCCCTCTGAAAACCAGGCCAATAAAAAAAATCACCTGAAGACTGAGAAAGCTTCTTAATTGTTGAGAAGTTGAGCAACTAAAGTTTCACAAGATTGACAAAGTACCTCTTCTAAAGGATCTTGTCCCTTCTTCAACCCACTCTTGCACATGTTACAGGTAAGTGACATTTGACATGAATAGAGCAGAGAATCACTCACATGATGTTTGGGCTGCACCTTGGTATCCAAAAAAACCCAGCTTTGTTATTTCTTGATAAGACAACTTCCCATTCAAGAGGTTAAAGCAACACAGGCAGAAGGATTTCATTACTGTCAGTCACCTGGATTGAAAGGCTCCATCTCCAAAAATACTGAAGATGTTATTAGAAGCAAAGCAATATTAAAGTCAATCTAGTGCAGGGCTACTGTAAAGAGGGGAAGAGTTCCATATTGCTACAATACAACACACATTAATAATTTGATGCTAATGAGCTCTGATTCTTACTTATGATAACTTATTTGGCCACTCAGCAAGTACAGGCAAATTATGACTAGACTCAGCTGATCTGTTTAAAGAATTTACAGGCCATTGGTCAGTGCACTGCAGCTGGTCAAGTATTTAGCTTAAAAAGTCAGTTCTGCAGGGACATGGAACCCAAACAGCCTCTTCACTTGCAGGAAGAAACACCACCATTCTCTACATTATGCTGCCATGTCCACAGGGTCTTCACAAGAAACTGCTGAGTTTTCACCCAACCCACAGGTTCCAAAACATGACAGCCCCTGGAATTACCAGAATCCACCTAGAGAAAACAACTTTTTGATCTATCTCTCAGAAACACATCCCAGATACTCAATTCAAACAGCTTAATTCACAAGAATAAGCGTTTTGAAATAGTGAACACTCATTGCTATGAGTCATACAGCAGAGGCTAAATCTTTCCAAATTGCTCCTCATTGGAGAGCTCTCTCCTCCTCCATCTCTCTGTAGGCACACACAGTTTGTGCATCACCATGAACTTCTGCACCAGGGATGATCGATAGTAACCTCTCCACTGGAGATAACAGCCCCTTTCTAAGATTACCAATCAGGCTTACTCACACCAAACAGATATGCCACACAGCTTGTTTGCAGATCAGCCTCCAGAGACACTTCCAGTCCTTCCCTGACTTCTCAGCAAACAAGAACAGACTCCAAACCCACCATTTTACTGCTCTGAATGGACTACCTGAGCCTTTTAAAGGCAGTGATGTGCACACTTATGATCCACGTCCTCTCTAGCCTTTTGAGATCCGTCCATGCAGTTTCTGTTATGCTCATTCCAGGTGACTGGTACAGTCCAATACCAATATCCCATTAGGCAGAACAGTTTTATATTTCTCTATGTATCTCCTGCTGAAAACTAATGTAAGACTAATCTTATTAAGGAAGCCTGGCTTTTGACAGGGGATTATTGCCACCTAGATCATCTGCTGACTCTAAACCAGGACCAAATTAGTTGTTTAATTACAACACTGGAGCTAATTCAAGGAAGAGAAATTATGTATAACACTGAAGTTCAGCTACTCTGTCAAAGCGACATTGCAGGCTGAATAATTACAAGATAGAAACAAATCAAGGCACAGAAGAAATCTTCTGGCAATCTCCAAGTTATGAGTATTTCCATACTTCCATAAAATTTGGCATACCTGAGTAAAAACTATTTAATCTTAGAACCCAAACAATGAGACAGTCTTCAGAAGCACTGAAGAGCCAAGAAAAAAAAATAACCTCAACTGCACAAATGGAAGAGTCAGACCTACTGTAGCTCAAAAGCCAATACATGTATTAAAATTACTCCTCTAAGCAATTTCAGATCAGCCAATGGATTTGAGTTTTAATGAAGAAAGGATTAAGGGCCCAAAAGTTTCTGTAGAAAGTTCATACACTTCTGGAAACAAGTCAGTTGGCCCTCAACACCTCAACTCTCAGTGTAGAAAGCAGCCTGTGTTTGCTATAATCAGAAAGGATCAAGGTGGGTAATAATGTTAATGGTTTAGTTTTTCTATGGCAATAACTGCCACAAACATACTACAATATTTACTTCCATATATTCTTGGCCTAGCTAGAATCCCTTGACTGCAACAAACATGCATTTTGTCTAAAATTCTTCACAACACACAGCATTAAGTTGTTACAATACAAAAAAAGCTGTTGCCAGACAGCAGATCATTAGCCTCACACTGCCTTTGTGCACATCAGCACTAATGCCTTAGAAACAGCTACTCAGGAGAGAACGGCCAGGACAAAAGAAAGAAAAAACATCTATGCCTGCTTCTTCTGAGAAATTCTCCCACCTCAGCCATGAAAGTCCTACCTAGTTGCACAGACACCCTGGACTACCTGAAGAGGCCACTGCAACTCATGAACACTTCAGCTTCATAAATCTTCAACCTTTGTGTCACAAAGCTGCTGATTTAACTCCTCTGTACAGAGGAATTCCTGACCAGAGGGATGCATCTTTCTCCCATGCCTCAAGGCATGAGACTCATGCCTCCTACCTCCCTGTGTTATTCCTGTTGTCACAGGAATACAGCTAAGTAACGTTTTGTGACACTTCTGCTTAATTGACAGCAACTTTGGCAAGATGCACTCAAGTCTTGACTAACTAGGATTCCTCCCTGCTGTCCTTCATTGCAGTTTGTATGGGATTAAAAACACACTGCATTGTTCCAAGCCAACACACCAGGCACATGTATACTTTCAAGAGATCTACCCCAAGATGCTTGTTTGCTACACACAGTATCTCACCTGCAGTGAGGTTTTGCCACATCTCAGTGGTGTTAAAATGAACGGCCTGTAAAGACAGACACACCTACCCATCAAGTCCTAATTATCACTGCTCTATTTATTACTTACCCTTCATTCATTACAGTTAAGGAGTTTCCACACACAAAAGGGTTAAAGTGGCAGAACACTACTCCCTAGCCCAGCATCACTGGATTCCAGTAGAACCAACTCCCTGCAATTTTCTAATATAGTCCCATTTGATGCAGTTAAAATGATAGTGCCACCAACATCTTAAAATCCCAGTTCTCCAAACAGTTTGTTGGATGGCTTTCTCTCCAATGCGTTTTGTTTTCAGTAAGAAATCTGACTTGTCCTAAACTTAAACTTGCTCCAACTTCCATTTAAAAGAAGTACTATTGAAAAAGTGATGATATCCAGAAGCATATCCATGAGAATTATCTCCTTGAGTCACTGGCACCAGGGTTTTGGATCTCATACTCACATGGCACATTGTGATAAACTACTTTAGCTTTTTGCTTAATCTACCTCATAAAGAGAAAGGAAACAAGCTGCAGTTTCGTCCCTAGACTCCCTATCACTGGGCTGGAATGTGGTACAGCATAAACCAGGAATTACAGAGGGTCACAGAGTCCACAGGTAAAACCACTCATAGTGCCACACAACTGTCCCTGCAACCCAAGGGACAGGGCATGGCAGCAGTGATCCTTCCACAAAGCCACATAACTTTTAAGGTGACCACAAAACAAATGAACACAGACACAACTGTTTATTGTTCAGTTTTCTGGTAGCCAAAATTAAGTCTGAATAAAAGGGAGCTGTCCTGACATGAACAGAATCCCAGAGCACCAGAGAATCATTCTCCGTGGCATCCTACCTCCACCTGTCTTTCAGGTGGACACACCACCTTAGCCTGGTGTGTTAAAGACCATTTTCTTCCACCTTGAGAAGTCACATACTTAAAGGCTGTAAAGGAAGTGAGATGAAGTCTCAGAAAAAGCATTTACCAGGATTACTCAAAAGTGTTGCCAGGAGGCATTTGCATTGTTTGCAGCATTAATGAATCTCTTCCTCACGTGACAATTAATCACTGTTTTAGATCCCTACAAGCACTGCAGCACACAGCTCCTGAGGGAGAGCTCTGCAGGACAGTACTCCAAACAACCAATACCTGCTGAAAGGGTGCAGCTGGGACACAGGGAGCTCTACCTTCAGCCCTCACAGAGACAGAAAAACAGAAATGAAGGCGCAAAGAGGCAGAGCCATGAGCTGAAAGGGCACCTTAAAAGAGATCACATGCAGCCAGAGATGCAGCCAGTACTGAGCCACTGAGTCTCACCATTGCTTGAGTTTTGGAAGGGCCTCTCACTCTCAGGTCTCCTATGTGTTTCTTCATTCTCAGGGGTCTTGCAGTTTGCAGTGGAGCCAGACTGGCGTTTCCTTACACAGTCATCACCTGCCATGGTTACCAAGCTAGATCAGAAAAGCAGAGAAATAATTAATGATAAAAATCTCGTATATTGTTCAATAATATATTTACATAGCCTTTTTTATATTGAAGCTAGACTTTCTTCATTATGAATTCAGAGCAAGGCTAGAGGAAATTCAGCACACGCTTGAATTAGTCATTTACTGTTGATCACACTTCCTTTCCCTTACTACAAGCAGTACAGGAACAAAGTAACCAAGTTCCCCTACCACAACCAAAACATCTCCCCACACCATCCTCTTTTCCCTACAGACTTTATAACTACTTGAAATAACTTAGGCTTTTGCAAAATCTTTAAAAGTACAAAAAACCCTCGCAATCCTTTCTGACAGCCAGGTGGACATCAAGCCTTGTCTTCCATGAGATGTGGCAGGTTTACATTCCAGAATCACCAGCAGTATTTGACCTGACCCAAATCCCTTCCCTGTCAAGTTCTCAGCTGCTGCTGCAGGAACAGCTTCCTCAATGGATCCTTGTGTTTTGCTTGACCAGACAACGGCTGTGTTGCAAACCACGGAAAAACAGGAAGAGAATCAAGTTTGAATGACACCATTTTCAATTACAAAGGTCACCGCTGGGGACAGAGCTGCCAGCAGGGAACACCTGAAGCACCACATGCAGGATGAAAACAAAATTCTCAGCTAATGAGAAGTGGACAAGGAGACTCTAATTTGGTCACAAAGTGCTATCCCAGAACACTTTCCATAAAACTCAACTCAAGAATCTCTTGGAGACATAGCTATAACCAGGGACAATTTGCAGATTTTTTCCAGAAAACCTCAAAGGCGTGTATGCAACCACATTTTCAAGCTTGATATATTTTTTCATCTTGGCACAAACTCTGCAGCAGATGTGTTTAGCTGCTAGTGAACAGCATATGTGCACCAGCACAGATGAGCTGTTACAGACAGGCCAGAAAAACTCAGGAACTGGTGAAAAAACTACTTAAGGATGGATTTCCTCAGAATGAGGAGGCTGGCACATCTGCAAAAGGGAAATAAAACTATGACCAGAGGTTTTCAGAACTCAACTTCCTGTGTTTGTCCCTCGAGTAGGAGTCTCCTATTCTCCTTTCAGGCTACACAGGATACAGGGGAGAAACAGCAGCCACCACCAAACAACAAATCAGTAATTGGCTCAGTTTTCCAGCTCAGAGGACCAGAAGTTTAATTCTTGTCTCATGACAGTTTTCATCTTTTTCAAGAGGTTAGGAAGGCATTCCTTCCTCACCGGTGCAGAGTGGTTACAGTATCTTACTGAAAGGTTAACAGAAAGGAGTTCAAAATAACCAAGCTTGCGGTGGGGGGAGGAAAAGTCATGTGTAGCGTGAAATAAAACTTAAAACAATTAACTTAAAAAGTTAATAATTCAGATAGGCTAAGTTATCACAGCACAGCCTTTTCCACACCGAAACACGAAGTCTGCTAGGGGAAATATATGAAAACAAACATTTTCCTAGTCTAGTTTCCATATGAACAGAGGCGCAGCATTACAGTACCTAAGCAATTATCAGCTTATTATCAGAGCCTAAAGAGGGCATCAGCCCTTCCCTCCCATCTCTGCTTGAACCGAAACATTAATGACACAATGCCACGATAACTCCAAGATGTTCACCACCCTCCTCACAAGAGGAAATCGCTCCTCTCAATTAGTAAACAGTAACTCCTCTCACCGCCGCTCTGAGAACGTCCACAATCGCAGATGAAGTCTGTAGAACAACAAACCCATTAAAAAGATTACCTAGCAGAAACTCCCTGATTTCACTGGTACCTGATTTACGGTACTCGTAAAGGGCTCAGAGACCTCGAGCTTCTTCGTCTTCCCTTTCGACAAACTGGTAATTAATTAGAAGATGCCTTGGGAGAAAAGCAATACTTTACAGGAAGTTCATTTTTGCATTTCAAAAGGCTCGGTGAGGAACAGCTAAGAATCATGGAATGGTTTAGGCTGGAAGGGACCTTAAAGATTACCTAATTCCAATGCCCTGCCTCCAATACTAATCACACTAGATAACAACTTTATCCCGAAAACTTTCAGCTCTCTAAAGCTTTCCTTCGACTCTTGGCCCTTGGGCATAGCACCAACTTGCAGATCCGGACCCTCGGTACCTGCAGAGCGAACCAGACACGGTCCAAAACAAAGCTAAGGTCACTCCACAAACCAAAGTTAAGGTCATTCCACAGCTCATCCGGAACGCGCACAACACTCGGCAGGAAAATGGTTTTTATCCGAAGCCTGAGGATATCATTGGGAGCTGCCCAAAGCGCTGCCGAGGCTCCGAGCCAGCCCCTGCCCCGCTACCTCCCCGCACACCCCCGCGCCTCCGCCGAGCCCCAGCCCCGAGCAGCGGCGGGAGCCACTCCCCCCGCGGTCGGGGCGGGACGGGACGGCGCAGACACGTTCCCGTGGCCGGTGCCGCGGTCGGGGCGATCAGCAGCCCGCGGAGCGTCACCTCAGGGGCGGCCGAGCCGCTGCCTCCTCCGCGCGTCGCCGCTCCGCTCTTCCCCGCTCCCGCCCTCTCCTCTCGCCGCGCGCGCCGCCGCCACCGCCTCTTCCCGGGGCTCGCGCACGTCACGGCGCAGGGGGCGGGGCTCGCGGCGGCTCCGCCCATTGGCCGAGGAGGCGGCCCCGCGGGGGCGGGGCGGGAGGCGCGCGCCGGAAGGGAGGGGGGCGGCGCGTGAAGCGCACACGGGGGCTGCCCCCCCCTCCCCTCAGTTTCCCGCCTTCCCCCTCCACGCCCCCTCAGGCATCGCCTTCTCCAGGCGCTCTGAGGCGGGAAGTGAGGGAAGAGAGGCGCCAAAAATGTGGTGACCCTCTGACCCTCCGTTAAGTGTGAGGGAACGTCCAAGGTTGGTAAATGCTCGGAAGTCAGAGGGGCCGCGAGCAATCAAAGTTTTATCAGTAATCTACACACTTGGCATAATAAATTGGTACGCTGTTCCCTGACCTACCGTAAGAACAGTGGGTTCTGGATAAAGGGGTAGGGGAAAAGGAAAGAGAGACAAAGAGATTAATTAAAGAGGGAGAGAGAGAGAAAAAGAAACAGACAAAGAAAGAGAGGAAAAAAGAAAGATAAAGAGATCACTGATTCTGGCTCCGACCAAAATCCAGCTGAGGGAATGTCAGTCCCGGTTCCAGGGTGTTGATTCCAACTGTGACCACCCAGTCCCGGTGGCCTCCGTCACCCCCATGGGCAAGGAGAGTCCTCGCCCTGAGGGCTCCACCCCCCACACTCCAGGCACAAGGAAAACTTATTTAAAGGCACTGGGAAGACACGGAAGTCAAGGCTGTGAGGGCCCAGTGGTGTTATCTGTCCCCGTCCTTCAGTGGGAACACATGGGTTGCTCAACGAGTGCTTCCCCCGGCTCAGCACAAGTGTGTGTCCTACCCCCTGAGGTTCTTCCAAATGGTAGCCAGGGTAGGTATTTTTACAGGGAATTAAAAATGGAGTGTCCCCCAATTTGAGTCGTCCCGCAAGAGGTGGTGTTTTGTGTCAAGGGGGTGTTCTCCCTCACAAATGTTACCCTGGGGAGTGGGAGCTCAGCTCACCAGTTTGGGGGAGCTGAGAATGGGCCTGGTTGGAGAGAACTTTAAGTCCCAGCTGTGCTCCACAGAGACAAAAACCAGGACAAAGGTTGCTCCAGAGGGCCAAAAATGGGACAAAGGCTGGGGTTTGTACCTTGCTTTCTCTCTCTCCCCAGACAGAGCAGGCTCGTGATGGAGAGTGAGTCACAGAACACGTCACCAGCAAACAAACTCTAGTAACCTCCTGTGAGCTGCATTTCACACTGCAAATGGGAAAGTTTTCACAAAGCCAGGAGAACTTACCCAGTAATCTCTTACTGGCAAGTACACGTCTTTCCTCCTCCTCCTCATGACATCAGGGCTGTGCTATCCATGATATGTCCCCAGGTGCACCTTGAAAGGTCACCCCAAAACAAGGTACAAAGTTACAATGGGTAATAAAACATTTCTATTATTTTTCACCTTTCAGACCTGTTACTAAAATCTATTTTGACCAACACACACCCCAGACACACATTTAAATTGTAGCTGCTGAAACTTTCAGAAGTTGTTTTAAATATCAGTGGGGACTCTTGAGCAGAGCCACAGAGTGAAAAAGTCCAAAAATTATTTATTTTGCAATGTGTGTTCACACTATTATCCCATCACTCATATTTCATGCTGCTTAATAAGAAAACTTGTAAAAATGTAAAGAAAAAAAATAAAAGCCTTATCCCTGCTGAAATGCAATGGGTGAGAGCAACAGGAATTTTCACCTAAACTCGCCCCTGTTCTTAAGAAGTTGACTTTAACACAGTGCTGCTTAGAGATACTTTCAGGTCAGGCTGTATGTGATCTGTGGGGCTGTCATGCCAAAAATGCTGTGCCAGCTATTTACAATGAAATTGTGGGGCCAGTATTGGCTGGGCGAGCAAGCGTAAACAAAATAAAAATCAAAACCCAACAAAATACACAATGGACAATGTACAAAAATATAAGGTACAACAACTTCTTGTTTGAAACCGTTGCATCCAATTAGTAGAAGCCTGACTCTGGGTGGTAGGAAAATGAGATTCCTTTGGTAGAAAGAAAAGTGCAGCTAACCTTCAGAACAAGTTTGCTTTGCTTATTTTACCCTAAAGAGGCTGTACAGAGGTGCCACCAGATTTTATTGGCAGCTCTTGACAAATCTCTCAGGCCAAAGCAGCGCAGTGTGACAAGCACTGAGCTCCCTCCCTGGGCTCTGGGTTTTTCCCTGACAGAGCTTTTTCACTCCCCTCCTTTCCTTCTCTTTAAAGGCTGTTTACCTGCAGCTCACCGAAAAACAAAGTGGCTGCTCTCGTTACCTTCCTCCCCGTTTTTGCAAGCTACTGGGAGAAGGCACTGCCGCCTCTGCTTCCTGCCACTCACGCCCATCATCTGCATTGTTTCATCAGCGGCATCATTTACCCCGCTTGTCACCACGGTGCTTGTAATCCTGATTTTCTGGAGTGTTGTACATTAATCCTCCGGTTGCATTGCTCAATGATTGCCCAACCACAGTTGTTCCTGAGCACTCCTGGCTGAATCACCGCGTGGTTGTTCCAATTGTTGAGGTGGGAACCTTGGCCCTGATACCCCAATTTCTTGCCTCAGCTTTCACCTTCCCAGGTGAGGATCCTTGAGGATCCCTTCCACCTCGGGACATTCTATGTTTCCCTCTTTCCTTCTCTTTATTTCTGTGCTGGATCCTGCTATTTCCTGCCATTTTTGGAACTGCTGTAAAATAGATGTGATTAATGCTGTCTACTTTTAATTCTGTGTAACTCTAATTTATTTTCTATTTTAAGAATTTTGGTATCAGTCAGCCTAGGGAGTGAGCAGCTGTGGCTTTTTCTGATGCCTACATTTATTGACTAGGATGATTAATTCCTTTAAAACTTCTATCTTAGCTTTAGTCACTTGAGACCCTCAATGGCTTTCACATGTGTCAGCAGATCCTACAATTAACTGTTTAAAAGTGTGGTTTAGAATTTCCCAATGTGCAGGCGCAACGGGAACATCCTGATGGATAAATGAAGGAGCTCCCTCAAGTGGTGAAAAATATTGTTACCTGTTCCACTTAAATGTTTTCCTTTTAAAAACATTAAGAAAAGGAGAGTAATGTCAGATTTAGAATGTAAAGCCAGTTATAAATGTAGCATTGAATGAGCTTCCATTTTTACATAACCAGAAATAATGGTGCGCATGTAAGACCGAGGCTAGAACTCAGTCAGGCAAGTGCTACAGTTAAAAAGGAAATAATTTAAGAAACTGTGGAGGACTTAAGCCTGATCTGATAATGCATGACTGAATTTTGGCAGGAAAGCCAAAAACTAGCTCCAGCAAATATCACATTGTTGAGGATGCCTGAAGTGTTTATAAATAAATCATAAAGTTTGCTTTTTAAAAACTCCGGCTCAAGCTTTCACAGTTTCTGCTATCATCATGTCAAGATTTTGTGCATAAATACCCTTGCTCCTTTTTACTCTGTGTGAGGCATAGAGTTTTCAAAATATTTGGTGCGAGAGATTCAGATCAGCAAACTTTGGAGAAAAGGCAGAAGCAGCAGCAGTTACACTCACTTTCTAAGACATGAAGCCGCTGATTTTGCTGGCAGATGAGTTAGAAAGAAATGCCCCCATCCCTCTCGGCAGATGGCAGTGGTAACCTTACTCAGAATCACATTGCTTTTTGCTACTGAACTGAAATCATCCTTGGGGAAAAAAAAACCAGTGAAGCCCTACTGCAAAGCAGTGAGTTCCTGGCTTCTTCTCCCAGCTCAGAAATTCAGGTGATGAACTTGCCATGACCAAGCAGGAGGTGCAACAGCCAATTTAATTGCTGTGATTTCGTTGCTGAAAGGGAAACTTGACTTTTTTTTTTTTTTTTTTTTTTTTTTTTTTTTGAGTAATTAACTTTGCCTTTCCTTGCCGTTTTAGGTAATAGAATGAATCTTGCCAGCTGGGTGGGATGGTGTAATAGTTGGGATTTTATTTGTGTAAGTTGAGGAGGTTATTTCTTCAGTATGTTTTAAAAGGAGGAGATCCTTCCAGTCTGGCTAAACATCAAATCATGAGAGGTATTGACCCTGTGTAAATACTGTCTCACCCCACTAAGCTGAACTGTGTTTTCTGAAGCTGTTCTTTACCCTCTCTGCCACACCAGCTTTCTCTTTCTCTTGGGCTTGGAAAAAACTTCACCTGGGTCCCAACCTCATTATATAATATAATTGTTCTCCTTGTGACATCAGCTCAAACCAACCTCAGATTTATTCTACAGCATACTCTGCTGTTGATTAAAAATGTATGAAAATATTGAACTGCCTCAATGAGAGGGTCTCTGAAGTTGTTTCAGGAGGAATACTTGGAATTAAATGTGCAGTCAACCCTGGAAGGGCGACTTCAGAGAGATGCATTCCAAAACAAACAGATCTAGTTACCAGTGTTGACTCTTCTGCATATAATGGCTTTCTAAATATTTTTGTGGAAACAGAGCAATGAACTTGGCCAGCATCTCCTTCCCACTCCTACAGTACCAACAGTATGTGCTCCTTGTGACTCCACAGACTGCCAGCTGTGTTACACACCTAGGACCCTTCCTTGTGACGGTCAGACACAGCAGGTGGAAGGGCAGATATTTTATACCTAATTTAATGATGGCTCACTAGTCTTGTGGTAATCTCTGCCTCTCAATTTTTCATAAGCATGTGCATACTTTCTATTTTTTCCTAAATAAATACAAACCAGTTTGCTATTGTTCTCCCCACAGCTGCTGAGGTGGAGAAAACAGTGTATGCCAGTATTTTGTATCAATTCCTCGTCTCAGGTTTATTTGCTACAGTACAAATGTGCTGGCTGCTGATGGACATGGAAGAGAATCAGTGCTTATGGAATGACAGATCCCAGATGATTCCCAAGCTGTTTGCAGGTAATCATGCAGTACCTGTTCTGTACTTTGTGAAGTGCAGGTTCTGGGGACTAATAACTTTCTGTTTGCAGTAATCAAGTAGGAAAGATGTGAGACAAAAAACACTGAGGTGCAATGGTGAGACCAGATCCCCTCTTTGGGGGGAGTATGGCATCCTCAGAGTCATCAAGGAGAGACCTTGCAGAGAAATGTCACAAAGGGCACATGGGGAACACCATGGAAAAGTCCAAGAACATTGAAATGGCAGCTAGAATCTTAATGCCAAAAGTGATTGATGAAAGACCCCAAAAATATGAGGACAGGGGGAAAGATAATCCCCATCAAAACCAGGATATATTTCTCAGAGGATAACAAATATCTCCATAAAGGCACAAAAGATTGACTCTCTCCTGTAAACTAAGAAAGAAAACAGGTTTTTATTCTCAGTGTCAGACATTTCCTCTTTTCCACCTTGTTTTAATCTCTGCAAAAATAGATGACATGTACCAAAAGTTGTCCCAAGAAGGAGACATTTCTAAATCTGCCCAGCCAGCTCTTTGGCTGTCTCCATGGCAATGAGTCAGCACATCCTGCTGCTCTTCCTTCCATGAGCACCTTTCCCAAGTTTGACACAGATTGACAATGCTGTGCCTTTGTAGCTCCCCTGCCAAAAACCTCCCTTTTCTCTGCTCAAGGCCAGTCCCATCTGTTCCTTCCTGCTTCTCCCTGATTTTAGAATCACCTGGCTAGAGGGGGAATCCATCCATTGCTTCTCTGCTGAAATGATTCAGGCTAATGAGGGACTGCTGCTGGGTGTACAAGTGGAGGGACTGGAGAAGGCAGTGCTTTCCTGTTCGGGAAGAAGTTTTGGATGATGGTAAGGGAGAACACTGCAGAGGCCAGGAGCATAAACAAAGCGGAAGGAAGGAAAATCCAGAATTCTGTCTAGTCTCCCAAAAGAATTGCACTGAAACTTGGCACCACTGGCCATGGCAACAAATAGAGCAGTAAAGAATGTACAGACTTGGTACAATGCAGTGCTTATTGAAGGAGATGACAAGCGTGAAGGAACACTTCCAAACCTCTGAATTCAGATAGGTCTGTGTCACAGCTGAGTCTCTGGCAGCTCTCAACAGCATTTTGCTGCAAGTGGGGAAAACAGGAGTTACAAAGCTGAAAGAGGCATTTTTGCTATCAGCTGAGGATAATCAGCTGGCAGAAATGGGAGGTTCTAATGGAACTACACCAGGAGATGAAGCTATCTGCAGGGTTTGCTGCAGTTGATCTGCCTTGGGCTGAGTTGATGGGGTTACAAAAACAGCTTTGTGCTCAGCACTATTCCGTTGTTGGCCTAGTGCCTTGAGGCTTACATGCTTTGGAAATATGGATGAGGAGATGAAAACTTGAGCTTGTTTAAAGGATTTAAATCTGAAGATGGCAGGCCCAGGAGAGGGATTCTGAGTTCAGGCATGTAGGTCATGCAAGAGAGGTCTTGTCTTCACCAGCAAGTTAATGTGAAATATAGTAAAAGTGTTCCTGTTAGTTCAACCTTGCCCACACAAAACATCCCTCATTGCAAAAAGTGGCTGGAGAAACATAAATTGACAAAGCAACCAGAGAACAAGGCAAACCTTGAGTGAATTCACTTCATCCTTTACTATCTGCTGTTTCTCTACAGTAGGGACCCACACTAAGGACCACCATCAAAACATCCAGCAGTGCTCACTCCCCACAGTTTTTCCACTTGTGCTTTCCTTAGTGGCTGCTGACTCTCCTTTCTATTTGTGAGCTTACTCCCCCAGTTGCAAAAAGCTTCCAATGCCCACAACACCAATCACCCATCTTCAGCACAGAAGTCTTTGGTTTATTATTCTGCAACAGTGTCTAGCAAGACCTCAGTTTCCTGTTGCCTGCTGATCAGACACCAAGTTATGGAAGAATCTGTGGTATGATGCTACTGTAAGTCTATGGTTTTCAGAGGAAGGATCCAGGCTGAAAGCTTTCTGGTGACATTCCAAGTAAGCTGTCATGAGAAGAGAATCCAACACCCAAGACTTACTTCAGTGCTTAGGGAAAATCAGAGGGTTTCACCTACTCAGAAGAAAAGAGTAGAACTATAAATGCTAACTCAGTAACTCCCCAGGAATGAGCATGTGCCATGCTGAGACTGAATGCATCATTAGCAATTCCCTGGGGCCGGATGTCTATTTCAGACTGCACAGTGTAACAGCTCCAGGGAACGTACACCAGAGGATGCTGATAATTTCACAGTTTCTGCTTCTCTGTGAGGCAGAAAATAGAAGTGCTCTGAAGCTCTTTCCCAGGAACACAGAAGTAACATTTTCCAAAGCCATCAAAAGCAGAGGAAGATAGGTGTGTTCTCTGCAATCTAGGAGGAAGGGAAACAGCATAATCTGCTGCTGTGGTGACTAAAGGAGGCTCTTGGCTGATCAGCAAGCTGTGTGGATTGAAGCTATGGAACTGATCCCTTGCAGAAAAGATTTTGGGGAGGCATGTGATGTTGGCTCAGGTAGATGGATATCTCAGAAGCACATAGGATCCACAGTGGATTCACACCACACTAGAGCCTCCCCTTGCAGCACAGATTGAAATGCTCCTAGTACATTCACACTTTATCACAGGCAACCCATGGGAAAAACTTCCAGGACAGATGACTCAAGGTAATTTGGTAGTGTGACTGCATCCTCAGAAAGAGCAGACAAAAAAGGAAAGGCAGACAGCCAGGCGGTCTCTAGCATGCTGAGGTCAAATTCCCCTTTCTGCCACTCTCAGCTATGGGAAAGTTGAGGACGACAGAGAGGTACCAGACACGCTCCCGTGTCTGCTGGCAGAGATGGGCGAGGCCCCAGGCAGACTGAAACACACGCTCCTGTGAGCACAACCATGCAATCTCTGCCATCAGAAAGACGATGCCCGGGTTTTAGGGATGCTTCTGAATGTCTCAACTTCTCTGCATAGTTCAGATTGCACAGTAAATGCCTCGGCTGCATGAGATGTGCTGTTGGCTCTGGGGAGGCATTATTTCAGGTCGCTGCAGCTGGGAGTATGTAGCATGACTTCAGGCCTCATTAGATGCACACTTGACAAGTTTTCTGCACTAACATAAAGGGAAGAAAGGTTTTCTTAACAAAACAAGGCTTATACAGTTGTCCTATGTGTATGAGGAAGGGTGTGTCTGTCTCTCTGCCCCAGCTGTCTTTTTTCTCCCAGTAACTTTTGAACTTCTTGGCCAGTTTTATGCAAATTGGATGAAGAGACTAAGGTTCAAGAAATATTCAGTTCCAATGGCTTTTGTAAGAATTCAGCCTAGTTAGAGGACAGAGTCTTAATTAATGCTCAGAATGGAGGAAACTTTTTTTGGAATAAGAATTTAAGTTGGCAGCGATCGCTAGTCCAGTCTCCTGCTGAAAGCACAGCCAGCTTCAAAGTCAGATGAGGCTGCTCAGGACTTCATTTTGAAAACCTCCGAGGTGCCAGGAATTTACTCTGGACCTCAGCTTCACAAAACAAATACACTGCGTGCAACACCTTTGGCTCTGCCGATCAGAGACTTAATTTCCCCCTTTTTTAAAGGAGGTATAGAAGCAGCAGCCCATGGTAAAGTCTGTGACAATCCCCACACCAGGCAGTCCATAAGGCTCTGCTTATGTTAAATATATTTAACCAGCAGCTAGTTACTTTATTTTGGCATTCTGTGGTAGTTAATGATTCCAAGTACAAAGGTCAGACTCAGAGACACAAGGCTTTGTGTATCCCATTGTTTGATTTACCAGAAGCTACAAGGGAAGGAGTGCTGCTCTGTATGAGTGGGAGCTACAAGTTACACATACAGCCTGACAAGCTAATGAGAACAAGTCATTCATTAACAGGAGACTTGCTGCTAGGCAAACACACACAGCTGGTATGGGAGAAGAATTTGGATGTGAAATGAGACAGTGTAGTTGGTTTTTTTATAAGACATTTCCTATTTCAGCAAGTTTACAGTCTAAATAAAGACCACACAGAACACATTAAGAGCCTGATCAGAGGAGAATTTAGGCCTATGTCGTTTCTGAAAGGCTTGGTAATGAGCAGAGAGGCAGAATTTGCAAAGAGAATGGAAATATTTGCATGTTTAACAGAAGGAACAAGTTTTAGAATTAAGTGAGATTTGATTATAAATGTAAATGCTGCTTTATTGAGTACCAGTCTATTCTGTACACACATACACAAATGCATTCACAGAAACATCTTACAAAATTCTCGTGCTTTCTCCTGCTGCAGTTATTACTGTTACCTTTTTTTTTTTTTGAGTTTCACACTAGTAAGCATTTTTTACAGGATTCACATTAAAGTTGGAAAATACAAAGCATGGCTATTTAATGACTGTTTGAGGAAGGAACACAGTGGCATTTGAAAGATAAAGTAAGCACTTACAATTCTTGCATAATCAAATAAATAAGCCTGTCAAGGAAGAATCTCTCCAGACTTTGTGAAATCAAACAATAACAATATTTTAGAATAAACTCTGACTTTCAAAGTGACTTAACTGTTTAGGAACATTGCATAGAGCATGACACCATCCATGGCCAGGGCACAAGGGATCCAGAGCAAGGCTGGATCCCTACCATCCTAAACATGTAACACAGAGCAGCAATCCTGCAAGAAGCTGTATCCTCAGGCTTCCTTGTGAGATCAAAGGTTGTATTCAGAAGTGTGTACAACTGAAAACAATACTAGGAGTGCAGTCACTGTGGGATTCATTATTGTAACAAAGACATCTTCCAAAGTGGTTTTCAGCATGACTTAGAAAAGGGAAGTGAAGGTGCTGAGGAAGATGGAAGGGAAGGATATTAAGGGAGAAACAAGAAGCAAAGAACATGGCGAGGAAGAACTGCTGATTCCATAGTCTAATGATCTTTTCCAGCCTAAATGGCTCTATTATACTAATTCCATCTTATTTTAGCTTCACATCTTGTTTTTAATGTATTTTTATTTTGTTTTGGACTATCACAGAGGTTATGCTAATCCAAACACAGCACAGCAGTCATCAGAGGAATCTACACTGGGATGAGGCTGTTCTCTGAGGCACTGGTGGAGGAACTGCAGTACAGCATTGTGTCTGAAGCATTTGCTATCACTTAACTAAATGTCAGCTCTCTGGATACAAACCTCTCAGCGAGAGGAAACAGAAAACACATGAAGAAAAGCTTCCATCTGCAAATCAAGAGAGCTCCCTCATTGTCCAATGAGCTATTAAGATTTTAAATTAGGAATCATAAAAATTAGGCTCCTAAACATAAATTAAGGCAACTCTGGAACTCTGGTAGCGAAACATTCCTGTTGACCCACCTGCAGCTGAATGCCTAAAAGCCTGACTCATCAACAGCGCTGTCGAGGGACCGCATATTACCTCAGCAAATGTACTTTATCAGTGATCATTGTGCAAGCTTAGTACTAATTTGCAACTCCCAGAAGATGCAGAGACTTGTCATCATTTTTGTTTGGTAGAGGCAACATTTTCCACAGAAAAAGGCAAACAAACAACATTCTTAATGTTCTTATTAGCATACTCTTCTACAGCCTTTGGTGCCTGGAACAGATGCTTGGGAAGGGTGGTGCAGCTGTAGTACTTAGAAAAATGTAGTGGACAGGAAAGAAATTACCAAAGAAGTCCTATAATCTCCTTAATTCCATCTCTCCCCACCTCTGACTCCACTCTGCTGGAGGCTTTGTGAGGTTATATGTTATACCCTGATGGGTACAGCTCCTGCAAAACCTCAGCATAGTTAATGTGCTGCTGTTGACAGTTGACAGATACATGCACAAGCTACACAGTTCTGATCCGTGAGGGTGCTTAGTTACCCAGCATACCTAACCCCAAAACACAGGGCCAAATAAAAGAAGAATGGGGATGCCTGAGATGCTGTGGTGAGCTGGCTGTCTCTACACACTCATCTTTTCCACTACAACACCATGTACCCAGTCCCTTTCCCCCCTCTGCATGGAGCCCTTTCTTTGCTGGCTCTCCTGGCCAGTGTCAATGTTTAGACTTGTGGCAGTGTCAGAAGAGTGGTTTGAATGAGGGCAATGCTGAAACAGCAGAAAAGACAGAACAAAAGGCTGCTTGCATCGAGGAGGAGGATAATTTGGGTGGTGGGATGCAGCATTTGTGGGAGTGTGTATGTGTAGTTTTCTTTTTATCTATGTTGGAAGAAAAAAGAGTTATTGACAGAGGAAATTTCATCTGCCAAGGGCTGCATGTGAACCCTTCTGTGCTGTCGGGCAAAAACTGTTACTTCCCCAGAAAGCTTTTATCTTCATAGACTCTCACTGAACAGGCATGAGAGTACCCCAATCTATCCTGCATGCACTGTACATAAATTCTAATATAAATCATAGTAATGATTCAAAATAACTTTTAAGACAACACTGAAACCCTACCCATTGTGCCACGACAGATCTGTGCAGACATTTTAAGAGCTGTCAGTCAGAGATGAAAGGGTGAGAGTTTGAACATGTTATATCAAGAAACAACATCCTCCTTTGATATGGCTCAGCACTTACAAACTTTCAACAGTTACTGCAGAGTAACTAACCTTGTGTCACAGAGCCTTTATCAGATTCTTAAATCTTTCTTTTTTGTTTTAAAGCCTTTCCCCAGAACCCCATGGTGGCTGAATCCCAGAAACCAGGTGACTGCCTGGTATCAGGCAGGTGCAGCCTGGAGTAGTAGAGGGACACAGAGCAGCACTGCCCTGGGCCACATGGTGGGCAGTACTCATTGCCTTGCAGACATCCCAGGGGAGCTGCAGCTGTCCTGAGCTCCACAACTTGTTCTGGCACTGCAATAAAGGCACAAAAATCCTGTGTACAGGTATCCCTCAATCAGGCCTCTGCTGTTCTACACACTTAGCAAATACCTTAACTAATATATCTGCGTCCTAAATACCAGTCAAATATTTCACACACATCAGTTTCTCTGTACAGCTTTGGTATACAGAAGATATATGATCTGAAAGAAGATCAAAGATTACTGCTAGAATTAATTTTTAAGCTGCCACCAGCATCCTGCTAGTTAATTTTTCCTAAGTTACAAACTGAAACTGCCCAGTTAACACTCAGGCTCAGGAGTCTCCAATTTGTCCACAGGCTCCTTCTGGCACAGAACCCATACTTCAGGCAGATGACAGTGAAACTGTCATGCACAGTATGACGTAAGACTGCTCAGCCAGCAATTTTTTGAGTGGGTGATTTTTGGAGCACACTGTGGATGGGGAGCAAATGCATTACCAGTGCTTATAAGAACTTCAAGAAATTGATAAACCATTAATATTTAAAGTCAGTTCTGAAGTGTTTCTAGAAATACCACATTTTTTGTCAGGCACATGACTGTAACCTCAGTGCTGCCTTGGTCCTTTTTATCCCTTACTTAAACAGCTCATGAATGGCAGATTGACTGGAAACCCAAAATCACCAGGACAGTAACTATTACTGATGCCTCATTAACGCATGGTGCCAGACCTCTTCACAAGAAATTACCCCTGAAAAACAACCTGTTCCTGATGCTTCATGAGGCTGATAACATCACAGCTGATAAAAACAAGTAGCATTGGTGCAGGTTTTACTTCTTGGCTTTGCACAGTTAATAACCATGACGCTCTGTGAAGTAAATACTTATTAGCCTCCATTTTAACAACAAGGAACAGTGTGGCTCAGTGTCATCGGTAACTCAGCAGTACAGAGTCCTTTTCAGTTTGAAAGGTTTCTTGTTTATATCCCCATTGCTGTTCTAGCAGGGACTAGAAGAGCTGTCACCAACCAGGGCATCCCCTGTTTTTATGACGTAAAGATGATGTTGCTGAGGGGACCAAGTGGGGCACAGTCTGAGGGTTTGGCTTGTTTAGAACACATCAAGCAATGGCTGGGGCTCTAGGCTTGCTTTTTTAACAGGGTACAGCATGATCCCTAAAAACTATTCTACAACAGCAAAACCCCCATGCTGCTGTCCTCTACTTGCAACAGGCCTTCTTAGAAAGCCCCTGCCTGACCCCATCCTCAGGAAAGACGGTTTTGTGTGTCAGACAAGTTTCCTGCAGTTGGACATTAATGTAACCCACAGTGAGCTGTTCTATGTGCAGAAGGTGCTGGGAGAAAAAAATGGGAGATTTCATGAGATCTGAGGAATAAGAACAGTGTTTAAATCCAATTCTCCTTTGTGCACTTGCATATAACAGTCTCTTGATACTTGTATCTTCTTTTAAAATACTAATAACCTTCCTCTGGATAGTTCTTCATGATCAGCAAGTAAAAAGCATTAGGAAAGAAAAAGAGTATTTCTGTTGATTTTTAAAGAGTGGCTCTATGCTACGCGGCAACTGCAAATGGCACGAGGGAGTTCTATGTTTGTTGTCTCTACAGTCTCCAGAGAACATATATTTTGTTTACAAGGCAAACCATTTATAAATGCCAAATCCTGCAAATTCTAGCTGGAACGAGACCAGGAAATAGCTCCACTGCAGAGTTTAGCATGGGCTGGTTCTGCCTGAGACTGTCCATCCTGCAGGAACACCCTCTGCTCATATCCACATAACCATGACCATACAAGGTCCCGGACTTGGCACCATGTACCCCATGCTGCACCCTGGATGTTCCCAGCACTATTTTAAGAACTGTTTTGTTGTGTGTTATTAGCAAGTCTGTTTGTAATTCCTGATCTCCCAAATGTTCTTAGTCCATTAATTTAGTGAGTTAAGGCATTTCTGGCTCCACGTGCTCCTCATTCCCATTCACTCCATCCAGCCTGTGTCAGAGTACACATCAGTCCAGTGGGACGAGCCACCCCTATTTTAGGCAGAATTATTATTGCAGCAGGGCCCAGTTTGAGTACATGCATCAGTATGGACAGCACCTTGTGAAGGTAGAACATGAGCTTAGAATTCCAGTCACTGAAAGCCGGCTTTCACAAAGCTCTGAGAGGAATGTCTCCTCACCTTCCCACCATAGGACATTGACACAGAGGTTGGAAGCTGGTTGGCTCTGAATGTTACCAAGCCAATTTGTCAGTGTCACATCAGTTCTTAGTGGTAAAGGCATCTGAGGGGAATGGCACTGCGGCTCATCCAGGATGAAGCAACAGTACCAAGACATTGCTGAAATAGTTGCTAGCATGGAGAGAGAAATACTTCCAACTGCCCAGATACTCTAAACTGTGACAAGCACCATTATCTTTTGGGACAAAACTTCCTGCCTTCTGCTTTGAATTGGAGTGCCTTATATGCCAATATTACAGAAGGTGAAAGAAGTTGGTTTACTAATTAGTTACAGAATTGAGTGTATGTTCAACCACCCAACAACAAGATGTTGCTGCCAACCATTCCTGGTGTTATTCACACAGCAATGCTTTCCTCCTCCTTCATGCCCTTGGCCAGGACAAGAGATCCTGGCAGGAGCCCAAGGAATCAACCCGGAGCCTGGCAACCCACAGAGATCACAGAATCAATTAGGTGAGAAAAGACCCCTGAGATCATCAATTTCAACCTATGACCTGACACCACCATGTCAACCAGTGAGCGGTGAGTGCCACATCCAGTCTTTACATAAACACCTCCAGACACTGACTCCACCTCCCTGGGCAGTCCGTTCCAATGTCTAATTATCCTTTCTATGAAGAAATTCGTCCTACTGTCCAACCTGGACATTCACCCTAATGACCTTTCCCTGGCACAGCTTTAAGACCGTGTATTCTTGCCCTGTCCCTGGTTGCTGGGGAGAAGAGGCACACCCTCACCTGGCTACAACCTCCTTGTGCACAGCTTAGGACAAGCCCACTGCTGCTCCCTTCTGCAGCTGGGCACATGGCCCTGGCTTTACCCTCATGCCTGCTCAGGTTTGCAGGCAAACCAGCCCCGCTGTGGCCTACAGGGAGAGTGCTGCTCGGGCTGGGGCAGCCTTGAGGCCATGGCCACAGCCATGGCTTGACAGAGTTCAAGAAGTATTTGGATGACAGTCTCAGGCATACAGTGGGGTTCTTGGGGCTGTCCTGTGCAGGGCTGAGATGAACTTGATGGGTCCCTTCCAACTTGGGAGATTCTGTGATTCTCCTGGGCTGCCGTTCATGGCCAAGATGGGAGACCTCTCTCCTGGGGTGTGATCTGGTGAGTCACCCGGGTGGGATCTTGCTCCTTAGCCCCTGTCCATGTGCATTCCCTCGTGTGCCCGTTCTCACTGATGTGCCTGCCTATGGCATTGCCAAGAGGATGGTGCCAGACTTTTCAGTGGTGCCCAGAGACAGGATGAAGGACCAATGGCCACAAACTAAAGCACAAGAAATTCCACCTCAGCATGAATAAGAACTCCTTTACGTTGAGGGTGGCAGAGCACTGGAACAGGCTACCCAGGGAGGGCGCGGAGTCTCCCTCTCTGGAGAAATTCAAAACCCGCCTGGACGCGTTCCTGTCACCTGCTCCAGGTGACCCTGCATTGGGCCTGGGTGATCCACAGACGTCCCTTCCAACCCAAACAATTCTGGGATCCTGCGTGCCGCGGCGAGGCGGTCTGGCTTGGGGGGGCGGGCGCCCCGCCTCCCNCTGGCTGGGGGGGCCGCCCCCCCGCCCTCCCTCGATCCCAGCCTCCCTTCCTCCCTCCCTCGCTCCCTCCCCTCCCTGGGCGGACCGGAGGCGGCTGCGGGAGCCGCTCCGTCCCCGCTCTGCCGGCGCTCTGTGGTTTAAGATGGCGGCGGGGGCTGCGGGGGCGAGCCCGTGAGCCCCAGCCCGGAGCTCCGCGGGAGCCGCCGGGACCGGCCGCGGGAAGTCCGGGACGCGCCTGCCGGGCCAGGAGCGGCGGGATGTGAGCG
>VZTT01008920.1:81816-96350 GCA_013400855.1 Buphagus erythrorhynchus
CAGCGCGGCCAGGCCGGCGGGCCGCCGGCGGGAGGCGGCCGGGCGCTCCGCAGAGGGAGGATTCAACGTCTTCACCCAGCACGGTGAGCGGCCGGGGCGAGGGGGAAAGAGGCGCGATCGGCCTTCCTCCCCTCCCTCTTTTGTTGTGGTGGGTTTACTGGGGGAGGGGAGAGGCAGGCGGGGGGAGCGGGGCAGCCACGTCTTGGGGGATGCTGGCCCTGGCCGCCACGTCCCGGGGGATGCTCGCCTTCGGAGGAGCTCCCCCCCCCACCCGCTGGAGTTGGGGATCGGGACTGCCCGCCAGCCACAGCGGGAGCGAGGTGGCACTGCCGGGGATCGGGACTTGCGGGGTCGGTCGCTGTCACCGCGGCGATTCCGAGCTCTGGTTCCGTTTACAAAGGTGAAGGTAACATGTGCCTTGTCCGATTGTTTGCCGAGAGGCGTTTGTGACTTGCCGTTGTAGATCTGTGAGACTGTATAGCTCCTGATAGAGCGAACAATTTCGTTTTGACTGGAGTATTCTAGGTGCCATCTGATTCTCGGCTGAAGTTTTTTGCCTGTCCACTTCTATTCTTATTGCTGTAAACCGAGACCGGAAATGTTTCATGTACACGTTTCTGTAACCTCTCTTAGAAGGACCCACACAACCTCAAATCTCCCCTAGTAACCATGTTTCTTCTTTTTTTTTAATACTTACTTGTGCATTATGTTAAGATGTTGCCAAGTTTTGGAAGGTAAGATCAACTGGAACCTGTCTGCTTTGACAAGCATGTTGGAGAGTGGATGTGCAGATGCATCTCAAATCCTAAAGACCTGAATCAGCTCTGAATAGCTTGTCTGGCTTGGCTTTAAACGGAGAGAGAGTTGTCAGTGTTTATAAAGCAAGGCTGCTTCTGACAATACACATTTTCTTTTGCTCAATAAAATGAGCTCAGGCAAAAAGATTAAGGAACGTGCAGCCAGCAGTCTGAAAGTAAATATCATCTTCTGTGACTGCTGACATGTAAGTATCTATCAAAGCAAGAGCACAGCACTAAATCTGGTTCTTCAAAATCTCAGTGTTATCACAGCTTTTGAGTTCAGGGACCAGTATCAACTTTAAAACCAAAACAGAACATGCTTGCTGAGTGCCTGACCCACAGTTAAACTAAGAGTTGTTATTTTATTGCAACTTCACATTTTACTCTTTGTATTTTTGTACCTTAAAAGGCACTTTGGCAAGAAGTCTGATTCCTATCGTAGACAGCACACTCACAGCGTTAAGGACATCTTAGAAGTTATGCACATAACCCACTTCTTTCAGTGGCGTGTGTCTAAGTCTAGTAGCAGAGCAAGAATGCTGTAGAGACTGCTGTATACACTCCTGCTAATGTCAAACTGTCTTTTCATGCTTTGGTACCAAGATGACTCTTTGGTTCGTGCTCTTAGAAGGCAAGGACAGAAAGGATGTTTGTGGGAAGGGCAGTGCAGCGTGTGGGGATGTGTAGTGACTTCCTAATAACACCATTGACACTGACTGAAGCGCTTTTCATTATTGCTGCATGTTTTGGTAATAATTTATTTTCAGCATCCTGAACAAATCCTTCTAGCTCCTCCCCACACCCTACTAAATTTCAAAGGTAGATGGTAGGGAGAATTATTTACATGTAGTGGCAGGGAAATGGGGGGGAAAAGCTTTCTGAGGCATGCATGCACACCAAGAAGACAAATTATGTACTCTGCCAGCCCTTCTGCTCTGTCTTCCGTAGAATGAGAAACAAGAATGAGTTTGGAAGGCCAATGCACTGAATAAAACTGTTCAGTGCCACATAAAAAGAACATTGCTCTTGCATAAGAGCAATGAGAGCATAAGAGCAGTGATACCTTTCAAAATAATTTCTCTACTATTTATATTGCTTAGGTTATCTGCTTCAGTGTTAAGGTGATGGATGTAGCTTTTCTTAGGGTCTTTACTTAGGATTCTTTCTGTTATTTTCTTTGCAGACTGTAAAGGAAGGTGTGTCTTAAAAACAAGATACAGCTTTTCATTCTGTTATATTATGTAGAAGGGATGGGACTTTTTGGCAACTTTTTGGCAGGTTTAGAGAGTTTCAGAGCAGTCTTCAAACTCCTCTTCCATCTTGGTGAATGCCTCAGCTGTGTTAAATTGTTCCCTGATTCTATTCACATTTTACTAGGAATGAGTTAACAAGTCAGTATTAATAATCTGTAACAAATGCTAGTAAAAGTTGGGTACCTTTTTAAATACTTGTCTTGGGCAAAAACTAAAATGTATGTAGTGTTCCTGAATCTGGAGTTCACTTCCTTGGTCAGAGAAACTTTCCTGTGATCCTGACTCTCCTTGTCCAAGGGAATTATTTACCATCGACTTGTATTCTTAGTTTTCATTTAATGACCTTGCTCTCTTGTTTTACTTAGCCAGCAGCAAGCCAGGTTTTCTTTAAGTGAGTCATATGCTTCTGCTGCTGAGATGCTCTGGTTGCTGTTGGTATTACTTGATCCAGATTCCTCTTTTCTAGTAGTTTCTTTCTGAACTTGACCTTCCATCCTGGTTCTGGGACATGTATTCACAGTGTATGAAAAGTGATGGCAAAGGCACGGGATTGTGGGTTAGCACCCTTGGACCAGTGGCTAAACCAGCCAGTCACAGGATGGGGCTGGATTATCTCCCTTCCTTGGCTTTCCTTGATGGTCATGGATGTGAAGAAGACAACTTGTTTATAAATCCCTACCTCGTGTTGGCAGCTTTCCTACCACATTGTGCCAGCAGCAAACCTTGCTGAGTACTCCTGCTAGGGTTCATTTTGATGGGTTACTTCTGGATTATGAAAAGGGAATAAACAATGTTTTCAGCCTTAGACCCATTTTGCTACAGGATTTTGAAGAGCAGGTTGAGTCAAATCGATGAAATGTAAAACCTTTTTCACTGAGCTACTGGAAATCTGAGACAAACATTTTAACCCAGCTAACTTGAACCACAGATGTCCTTGAAAATCAAGAGATTGGGTAGAGCCAGTTTGTCCCATGATTATTTCCTGGGTTACAGTTTGTGTGGCAGAAGCTCTACAGGGGAGGCACTACAGGCACTACGTACTTCAGGATGTACTTTTGGAACAAACAAAGAATTTGAAGATGTTTTATGGAAAGAACAAGGGGATCTGTATTGTAGCACCCCACTATTCCATCATGAGAACAGATACCTAGACTGCTGGGGCTTTCAGCTCACTGTGGTATTGAGTTCTGTGTGTGATATTGAGCAGAAAAGTCCTAAGCCAGCTGACACACTCGTGTTATTCCATTAGTTATGGAGCGGAGTTCTCCAGGATTCAAGAAGATAAGAATGGAAATCACATTCCTGGCATGTTGGCAGTGACTTATAAAAGCAGGCTATGGATCATAAGCATGTTGGTTGCTGTTAGTGTAGTAGAAAGGACAAGAGTAAACATAAGGGTTGTTCAAACACCGGTGTTCCCATGTGTGCTCCATCGGAATTTACGAGTACCACAGGGACAACAACTTGAGAGGGAAGAGCTGCAGTGAACAGTAGTTACAATCAAATTGTTACAGATCAGTGCAGCCAGAAAAGACAAGAAGTACTTGGTGCCATTACAGGATGAGCTTTCCCTTCCAGGGAAGGAACAGGGGAGAGAGGAGGGAAGTGGGTTATCTCCTTGTCCTTTCAGAAATTTGTTTGAGGAAAGGGGCACAAGCAATAACAACCAACAACTTCCAAGCTGCTCGGACTGTGCTTGGCTCCTTATGTGACCTTTGAACAGTGACACTGAATTTTCTTTCAGAAGAGCACTGATAACAGCCTACCAAGTACCAAGATACTCTTTGGAGTGGTGTTAGCATGCTTTTCATCTCCAAAAAGACTTGCTGAGTGTTGTAGAGCATATACTGCAGGAAAATCAGATTATTTAAATCCTGACTGGGAAGCCTTTGCAATACCTGCTTGCAATACTGCTGCAGTTGCCTTGGTGATATATTTTGGGGTAGTGGAAGACTCTGCCACACTTGAGGTTTTGATCCAGCAGGCGCAGGACATTTGTTCCCTGTTTTGTTTTCTAGAGGAGGAGTTTAGCAACCTTTTACTATGTGCATCAAGGTCAGGCTAGATAAGCCTATACTTTTAAAAATAAAATTATCATTAAAGTTCCCCTAAGGCAGTCAGAGTGCTATGACACATGATAAAAACATTCTAAAATAGGAAGAAGCATAAATAACACTGTCCTTTTGAAATTCAGTGAAACTGAAGGGCTGGATGCAGGAAAATGGAAAGAAGGAGAGAAAATAGGGTCAGTTTAACAACTGCACTTTGTGGGCTGCCTAAAATGTTCTTTATTTTTCATCCCAGTGAAATGCAGCAAGCTCAGGCCAGAGCTACTTGCCCACAGACTTTCCTGTCAGTAAAGGCCCCGTGCAGATGGAATATAATCACTGTATTCAATGCCTGGCTTTTTGTACTGTAAATCAGAAATCTTGTGGGACCACAATGTATAAATAACTCTTAACTAATTATTTGGGGAATAAAGGATAGTTCAGCTGAATGTCTAGAGGCACATCCCTTGAGTAGAACATGAATTTATAGGCGTGTTCTCTATTGCATCTTTCTCCATGATATCTAAATTATTCCTACAGATCAATTGCATTAAATATTGATTTTTATACCTGGTGTTAAGGTGGGATTTTTGCATAATGAATTTTGCAAATGAGAGGAGACTACCAACTCAATGGAAGGGACAATATAATACTGACTACTGATCTAATTCTTTTCACATAGGCAGGGAACACAGTCTGAAGAAGGTAAGACTGAAATGAAGTTACTTCAAAAGGTTTTACTCAGAACCAACTTAAAAATCAAATTTCAAAGCCCAGACATATCTCCAGCTTCTCAGTTCTCCCCATGTAGCAGATGGTGTGGTACAAGTTGTTCTGGCAATATTTCACAAACTTGCTGTTGCTTGCAAGCACGGTATTTTGCAAAAAAAAAAAAATTGTGGTTTTTTTTTGAATTAAGGACATGACCAAGTGAACAAATCGGTGGGAAATGAGCATGGACACACAAGCAAATTGTTACAAGTGGCTTAAACCATCCTTTTTTAATCTAGTGGGATCGCCAGCTCACATAATTAGAGTCGGGAGAGTTGGACTATCTCCTGGAGATGCTCTAGCAGGGTTGGCTTCAGGAGCATTTTATGGCTGGTACTGATTACAGATTCTGGGACAATAAGCCTGAAATCATGTTTTCTCTGGTGTTCCAGAGGGGTGACCTGCTCTGTGACCCACTTCAGCATATATTGTGTTTGTTTGTTCCTAAAGCAGGACAGTCCTTGCTGAAGTCAAACTGTACTTTGTAGATCTTTGTTTTATAGCTAAAGGCAGATGATCGTTTGCATGGTTTATTCTAGCTCATTTCTTTTAGTTGTCACAACTTAATGTTTCCAGGATACTTACTATCCATAAACTGCCTTCTAAGTATTGCTGGCAGTTGACTAATTTACAGTCATAAGAAACTATCAAAATACAACTACTACAAACCAAGAAACAGCAGTTTCTACTTACTCCACTACGGATGCATGCGGGAGTTATTAAAAGTAATACAGCTGGGTTTTGCGGTGACTTGCAGAGCTCGTTTTCACTTGGTTGCATTTCAGAAAGCCAGGGATGGGTGGATGACCACTGACCAAAGCCTCACCTACATCCTGTTTCCAAGCTGATCTCCCAGTTCCTCAAACCGTTAACAGCGCTTTCAGCAGCGTGTAATTGTGGTGACACAAGGCTTGCAGTGCAAATGGCCCCAGGACTGGCTTTGCAGGTGAATCTGCAAGCAGAGTTTCCTTCTTAACAGCCTTCAGAACAGTATTTACTGGTAAAGAAATACTTCTCGTAGCTTTTTGGGCCACTAGCACCCTCTTTCCCTCCACACAGCAGGAAAGAAAAGCTTGTGCTGAAGGGTAACAGCACTGACTTGCTGGGTCTGAGGTCATGGTTTGCTCACCGTTACTGCATCATCCTTCACATTTCTCTGGCTTTGTGGTTATGAAATACTTTATTTTAAAGGCTGATCTTGGTAATACCCATAGAGATTATTCTCTCTGAAACAAGTGACACTTACAAAACCATTGAGGCTTCCTGTTGGTAACACTGTAAACCACAATAACAAAGCTTAGTTATATTACCCATATCTGCTTAGGAAGTTGCCTGTGCTTTGTGGGTTCTCTCTAGAAACATGTGCATCTCCCAGTACGATTGCTTGTCTGCAGCTGGGTGTAAATTAACTTTTTAATAGGTGGCTTTCAGTACCAGCTAATTCAGCAGAGGAATTAAAAAAAAACCCTAAAATAACTTTGCCTTTTTTGAGGGGGAGACAAAGATGTACAGAAACACTTCACTAAAAATTAAATTAGTTTTATTTCAATCATCTGGTGCTCTTTAGCAGTTAGTTAAACATACTTCTTTACTTCTTTTTCAAGAAGTTCTCCTCCTCTTCTCTATATTTCCTAGCCAAACATTGTCCTTAGAATCTTAGTTTTACTAAGATACTTAAATTAAAAATCTACATGTATTAATAAGCCTGGAACTTCTCTTACATTAATTTGAAAGTTTTCTATGACAGTAGTGGTGCAAGAATTGGGACTACAATTATGTAAGTAAAGTAGCTCTTAAATGAAGGAACACTCGTTTTCCTATAGGACAGCATGCCTCATCTTCTAATTTATAATGCTACTGGGTTGGATTTTGGTCTCTTTCCTGGTTTGTTCAGTGTTTTCTTGGTTTTATTATTTACTATTGAAGTGAAATGGAAGTAGCAGCTTCTTGTTATAAGCTATATATGGCAAAGGCATAGGAACCATCTCCTGTTGCTTTTGGATCAAATTAGCAATTGAATTATAGGATAAGAGGATGAGAACATTCTGGATTTTTGATCCTGTGCACCTCCATGTCCATTTCTCCTTGTTTATCTAATGATAATCCCAACAACAAAGCTTCAAGTGTGTCTTGGATATTCCTATTTGTTGTCATCTCAGCTAAGATCAGCACTGTGGCTAATTTTGAAATAGGTTTCAGGCTTGCTTCTGGTTGAAAGAAGTTGTGTGAATATTGGTTAAATTATATGAATATTATACATTTTGGAGCATCTAGCGTAGATCATGAAGTGTTTCTGTTTTTCAGATTATGTTTTCGGTTCGACTAATATTTTTTCAAAAAGTTAACTGCAGAGAGTAGTGTGCCTCAGTAAACACACCAAACCTACAGGAATTGCAAAGTGAAGAGATGTTTCCCCATCACAAATCTGTGTACACTCCAACACGGCCCAGGGTAGGAACTTGTTTAAATATTGTCATATCCAAGTAGATTGGTATTACCTCCTACATTAACCCTAAATATCAGAGATCTAAAAGGTGTTTATAGAGCACAGATCTGTTTTCTAGATAAAACCCCAAAATATTTGCACAGTCTAATTTCATCCCCCCTGGATTGTGAAGATAACCCTTCAAACCCAAGCTGGAGTGTAAGTTAATATGATGAGGCCTTCCTTAGCTTGCAAGGTCAGCTCAGTTTCTCAAGATTATTTCCAAGCCTTTGCTGCTCAGGATTGGTTTTGCTAACCAGCAGTGTCACAGAGTTAACAAGACTGTTCAGTTTTACTGCTGCTATTCAAAAACCCGTGGGAGGCTGCACGACTGATGAGAATATCAATTTTGTGTTGCTGCTTAGGAAAGCCAAGAGCAGAAATAGAGGGAAGATACAGCTATAATGGTATTTAGGAAAACTGCTTAATAATAGAAGGAAACTGGAAAGATTATTTAGATTAGTTTTGAAGGCTTTTTTAAAAAAAATAAATTTTAAAGTGTTATTTCCCACCCAGCAATCTGTCAAAACTGGCCAATTAATGAAAGTGTAGTGACTGTTTAGCAGTAAAAAAGCCTGTTTATGCAAATCTTTTTAAAATTGATACAAATTGGATCATCTAGGAAGAAGGAAATGCACTCTAAGAAATCTGAAAAATCTTGAAGATGTTTTGAATAGTGACATAACTTCCTTCCTCCATTAGGTCACTGGGTGCAGCAGAACTCAAGGTTATACGGGCCTGAGATGGTTTGCATAAACATGGACTTAATACTTGTGTTTAATGCAGTTTTTTCTTAAAAGACAAGCTTGAATTATAAGGCTTTTTCTATGTTCACCAATCCCTTCAGTACAAGTGAAAAAGAAACATCCATTGTCTGAGAGCTGATTTGTGGTTCATTTTCTCTTGTAAATTAAGTTTTTTCCTGTATAAACTGACAAAAAATTTCAGTCTAATAGGCGGCAGCTCTCAGGCTCGGTTCCTAGATACTAAAGTTAAAATAGCAGGTTTTTAAAACTTGAACTGTAAATTGCTGAGTGTCCTTTGTGTGCTCTTTGGAATATTGTTGATTTTAATAAGCTGAGTCTTGGTAAAGTTGGTCTCACAGTGGCAGCTTGATCACTGACTTGAATGGGCATCGAGTAAGCCTGATGAGCTTTATCATTTGTGGCAGTAACATATAAATAAAAAATAAAGTAGCGAGAGGCACCTCTGCAGGCCCAGAAAATTCCTGTGCTCTCCTGTCTTGCCTCAGAAGATGAGTAGGGTTTGGGGAGGTTGTGGCATCTTTCTGAGGCAGGGAGATAGCTAAGCTTGGGGGTGGATGAACAAAGCTTGTGTGATCAATACCACTGTGAAACCTGTGCTCTGGCCTAATTACTCAGTGAAGCACAGCAAAATACTTTTTCACTGGTCATCAATTGTATGCTTGTTGTTTGGAGTTATGTTTGTTAGGTTTACATAATTTTGATTTATGTTGGAATAAACAGAGAAAGCAGAGGTATTTTATGAGATTAAAAAGGCTTTTATCTACAGAAGATCCTTAGAATAAATAGGAAGATGGTAGTGTTTTATAGTGCTAGTGTTTCGAGTTATATTTAGTCTGTTTTTTAAATTCAGGATCTTAACCCTGTGGATATAAGGTTTGCAACATAGATGTGAAGAAGGAACTGATTTTTTATGTTAGAAGAAACTAGAATTTTTTTTTACTAAACTAACAAATTTGAGTCTGATATGAACTACAGAAGGACAAGCAGCCCATTTGTATTTTTTTTTCTTCCAGAGGTTTATTAGATGCCTTAGGATTGATCAGTAGGTGCACAAATGATGATTGAAGTGGCCTGGCCTGCCATAGCTCCTGTCAGACAGTAGTCCAGCCGGTTGAACCCTTGTTACGTCCGCTTTGTTAGAAAATGTTTTCACTTTTAGGTCATCATAAATAAATATATTTGAGTTCTTTAGGGGTAAAATGTACATAAAGAAGGCACTATCCTCTAAATCAGACTCATTGTTTGTGCGGTAATTCTTGCACTGAGTTAGAAATACAGATGTGCTTTCTTGAATAGTTGAAATAGACCATAGGGCTTATGTCTGTGAAAGCTGAGGTTGGCTGTAGTCTTCTGCAGAAATTCGAATTCTGATTTTGAATATGCCTGTATAACTTCCATCTACTTTGTTGTCAAAGGGTTGAGCTAAATTTGAACGAGACACTTGGCACGTGTCTTTCTATCCACACACAAGCTTGCACCATGACAGCAGAAGCACAGGGACTTTTCTGTGAGCCATGTAAGCATTTCTGCTAAATAAAACACCTTTTTTTCTCCTTTCGTGGTCGGTGGCAAAGCCTGGAACTCCTCCTAGGTGCAGCCTAGCTCTGGAATAATGCTCAGCTGGGCTCCCAGTACCTGCTCTGTCCCAGGTAGGGACTCAGTTTAAACTTTTAAATTTTCAACAAGTTAAAAGGATCGATCGCAGCTGCTCGTGCCGAGCGCTATTTCCAGCCTGCCACGAGAGGGTGCTCCAATGCCTTCATCTATCCATTATCCAGCTAAAAGGTGTTTTCCACTAAGAAAAATGGGGTGTGTTATTTAACATTACTGTGTTATTACAGTGCAGGGTTTTAAGTAAGCGTTGGGTTATGAAAGCAGGCATGATCCACACAGCAAAAGGCAGATATGGCTGTATTAAGATGTAACAATGCATGTTTATTTTGCTTTTGCCATTAAGAGCTGGGCTGCTTCCCTTTTAGTTGTTTTGTTTCTGTTGGGCCTTATCCTAAGTTAACTTCATCTGCCAGCAATAGAAGTTTCCCAAGTTGTTTATGTGCAAGTATGCAGACAGCTTTCGTGCATGGAAGGGCATTAAATCTGATACTTTTGCTAGGTAATCTGAGCACTCCAATTAAGAGTCACTTCTCATTGCATCTGTGCACTTCTCATCCGTAAAGCTGCAATAACTGTTGCTTGGTTTATGGAGCTATTTAGACTTAATTTTGGTGTAAACAAACACAGGAAAGCTGTCTGCAGGCTAAATTAAATGTTCAGTCATACACTCTTGTCTCATCCTGTAGGCTTTGGAGAACTGTGTTTGTTGTGGCTCTAGCCTGTATTTCAAAACATTTGTGGCATGGTAATAGGTCCAAGGGACGGGTAATGTTTGTGTTAATTGTTGGACTTGAAAATGAAGCTCAAAGCACTGCACTTTGCTCAGTGTTATCTCTCAAAAATCCATAAAGAGACCAAAGCTACAGCGAATTAACAACAGAGAGAAAACTGTAGAGTAATATCTTTGGCTGTTTAGCAATAGAGCAGTACAGAGGGAATTGCAGTAAGCATTCATGCACTTGGGCTGGTGGCTGGGGAATAGGATCTCTGCAAAGAGATCCCAAACCTGGTGTTAAGGGTATGTAATTACCAAAAAATAGAATCACCTGACACCACAGTGGTGTTAGCCAATGACTGCTGAGCTGTGGGGTAGTTGTTTCACTAAATTGGGATGCATTTGTGTTTTTCTAAGTCACTTATCATTCCCTTTAATATAAGCCAGTGAAAGGCCATGTTGAAAGAAACACATTAATCAGTCCTAAAACAGACTCCTAGAAAGGAGATCTGAAAACCGGTTTAAAATACAACCAAGGCAGACTTCCTGTCTTATATACTGTCATGCAAAAGCAAAGGCATGACTTCTGGTATGCTGTAGATGCCGTTTTATTCTCCCACAAACTCTTCTAACTTTGAGATCTTAGGTGCATTTCAGACCTTGGCATCTGGTTTGTTACATCCCCCACTCTGTTATTCCTCTCAGAGAAAAATACTCTTCATCACATGGTTACCCCCTGAGCTGCAGGGAGGTGGGCTTGTAATTTTTGAAACTTAATAAAAGCTATTACATAAACAGCATCTCTGTTTGTTAGTGGAGAAGTTGTCTTTAGTACATGGAATTAATTGTTCTTATACACTGAAGTGAAGGCTGCAACTCCAAGGATTGCTCTTGTGCTTTTAGAAATTAGATAGTGGCCCTGTATTGGGAACAAGTGTCATTCCATGGACAATAATGTGTGAAATGAAGGTGTCTGAGGTTTAAGAGGAAGTAGAATTGAATGTTCAGGAATTGATCCTCGTGACTAAGTAGGAAGAGCAATTTCCTCAGAGCATTTAGCATTCTTCCTCAGCTGGTGTCTTATTTGGAGCCATATCTATTCTGAAAATGAGACAGGTGATGCACAATGTCTTTCTGACTGTGTGCTCCTAGTTTGTTCACAAATTCTTTGCTGAGAATGGATGTCAGCTCTAGGACCAGGAATACAGATGTGCGGGAGCTGGAGAAAATAGTTTGACCCTATGAAGGTACCATCTTTATATATATATATATATAGAGAGAGAGAGATACTGGCATGAGTAAAAATCTCTGCAGTTAGGAAAACTGCGTTCCATAGTAGATAGCTATTTAATTTTTTTTCTGCACTGGCAGAGTAGTAAGTTTATAAAAGGAAGACTGTTTTGTCACACAGATAAGCGAGGCATGAGCACACAAGATGGTTTATGCAGCACATCTCTAGCAGGACTGTGGATACAACACCCTTTCTACAGGCCCATGCTTTTTTTTCCAAGTTTGACTATAGAGGCTTTCTATTATGCTTTGCCCCGTAACATTTTTTTTTTTACCTTTTTTCATGCTTGAACTCAAAGCTACTTATTTTAATCCTACTTCATTAGTGTGAATAAGAGTAGGACTTTTTGTTTAGACAACATCAGTAGTTGGGACAGTAGTTGTTTTCAGAATCTTTTATGGCTTTGATTGAAAATGTTATTTATTAGTTAGATAGTGTGAGGGTTTTGTAATGAAATCTCTGAGTTGCACTTTATGAAGGATCACTAATATCACCAGCTTGAGTCCTGCTCTGCCATAGCTTCCAGATATTTAGGAAATGACTTTTGCTTTGCTTTAGACCTTCTTCATAGCACAAATTTATCCTACTACTCTGTAGGGCTGTCAAAAGAATAAAATACCAAAACTGCAAGACACTTGATATATCAAGTGCTACAAAAATATCATGTGTAGTATCAAGTCATAATATTAGCATGCACTGACTGAGAATGTTGTGTAGGCTGTGAATTTAATGTGTCTGAGAATAGGCATTTACTGCTGGGTAGAGCATGGCTAGCAGCAGTGAGAGGAGTCACCCACAAAGCAGGTACAACCTCAGCAAAAGTCTGGGATTTAATAAATCCTCTTGCTCTGCCATCCTTTAATTGCTAATAAAACGTTTCAGCAAAAATTGTCGATCTTATTACCTGAGCAAAGGAGATGGTTACCTACCACAGGGTTTAGAAATAAGTCTTACTAGAATTTATATCCTCAATGGAAAAACATCATTGCCTCTTGTCACAAATCCAGAAAGCAATGATCCAGATTTACAGTTTGGGATGAAGTATTCATATTGCTGTTTCCTGACTGCCTCTTGACTAAAAGATTAGGCACATCAGCAGGTGGCAGGTGAGCCTTCTCAACTTTGTATGGTAGCCCTCATGCGACTTTAAATCTGAAAAAGAAAGTGCCTGTACACCTCATTCTGAGGAGGAATGCCTGGTCCTTGGAGCGTGCTTCCAGAGACAGCTGCACAGTTAGCACATGTGTCTGCACATTGCTCCCCACCCCAACGCTCCAGACAAAAACAGGAGATGAATCTCAACAGCTGCAGAAGGTTCAGTTTATGAATCTTAATTAGTGTTAGGAGTTGAGATGTTTATTTTCATAATTGTCTAGTGGTGGTTGTAAGGGCTGTATATCCCAGTTCAGATAGTCAGGGTAAAGCTAATGTCTTTATGGGGGAGGAGTTCTGGTGATCTGAGCCTGTGTGAGTGCCACATCCCTCTAAAAATAAATAATGCTCATATGGACCATAGTGTTTTTCTGTGCCCTACCAGGGTGCTCTTAGTTCTCCTTCCTCTTTTCCCCTGCCCAGGTTACACATGTTTTTGCACAGGCTGATTTTTCCAGTTGTATTTTTTCTTTGAGAGGAGCTCTTACGACATTGGCAAAGCTCCCACTAAAACTGGTTTGAGACCTCCACACCCAGACATGGTTATTTTTCCTCACCAATTTAAAGGAACAACTTGTATTTTATGTATTTGTCTTAGATTACAGCAGCCACCTTCATGTACTAAAAAGAAAGCCAAGACTGTCAGTTTCCCTGTTACTCTATCTTACCTGTTGTTATATAGGGTGCCCTACCTTGCTTCAGAAACAGAATCATTAGACTCCATATATTTTGAGTCATTTAGTTTTAACCCTGCTTCTGCACCACATATCTCTTGTGTCTAAATTGATTTCCCCTTAACAACGCCAACAGTAGCAACAACAGTAGTATAAAGTCTGTTATCAATAATCTGCCTGCAATATTCACAATACATAATTTCCAAAAGATTCACCAGGAATTTTTGAAATAGGAGTAGTTGTTTTGTTTTTTTCCTATGATGGGGGTAGGGGGAGTTTTAAGTTGATCTAGGAGGTACCTGATATTGAAGTAAAGTTTTACAGGATATAGCCTAGTTGTATCCTGGTCATCTGAATGGCAGTGTGATAAGGCTGAATGGATGAAAACTTGTCAAAAGAGACCAATATTTCTGCCTAAAACGTCTAGTTCTGCCAATGAATCTGTTGGTCTAGTTTTGTAGTAATTAGGAATGAAGTTCTTACCCTGGCAATCTTTCACTGCATTTTCGTTAGACCCAATTCAGATGTGCAAGTTTTACTGAACAGTCATGTCTGACGTTGCTGGCAAGAGGACACACCATCCCAGATTAGTCAGTCCTTCTGAAGGCTGATTCCACTTGCTGTATTTGATCACAACTTTTTGATGTTTGCCATTACTCAGTCTCTGGCGTCAGAACATAAGGTGTGACCCTGTATGTTTAATTTACTGATCTTTTTAGAGGAAAAAAAAAATCTTGCTCTCTACAGGTCCCTACTGGATGTTCTCTTCTCCAGGCTCTCATTTTTTCTATATCAGTCATTGATTTGGGTGCTGTTCAGAGGGTTTCCCTTTTTGGGGCACTATTCATGATGAAAGCATGACCTTAAGGGGTGTTGTTCCCACAGCCTCTCCTGATGCATCGTGCTGGAACTTCAGCATCCTTGCTGCAGGAACTTAGTGTGCTGGGTGCTGCCAGGCTTCAGC
>VZTT01008928.1:5395-19470 GCA_013400855.1 Buphagus erythrorhynchus
TCTCTTCTCTGCTCTGCTCTTCTCTTCTCTTCTCTTCTCTTCTCTTCTCTTCTCTTCTCTTCTCTTCTCTTCTTTTTTCTTTCCCCTCCTCCTCTTCTCTTATCAGCTTGTTAAAACATTTCAAGAATAGAAGAGAAAGTTCAAGATATATGTTAGCAGAGGGGAAGGCAATAATGACTTGATAGCTTTTTGAGGGCAGAACCCTTTTATTTTCAGCAAACCACAACATCCCATTTAAAAAATTCTACCATCTATCTTCATTTTGTCTATGGAATCATGGCCAGAATTTAAAGGGGGTACATTTCAATGCTTGTAGGGAGAGAAACACAGTGGAACCTGTAAATCTCCTGTCTCCCATCAGAGGTCACTATCAACCCAGAGTGTTGGCCCCTGATCAGGCCCCGTATCAATCACACCAGTTTTTCTGAAACAATATTAATTTCTTCTCTCAGACCTGAACAAATAACTTTGTGCTTTTTGGTCACAGAATGATCAAAGTGACAGGAATAGATGATTTATGTCAGCAGTAGGACCGGTTGGATTTTTGCATATTATCCCAAACACAGTAGGGCTAAGCAAATTAAAGAACCAGTAGCTCCGCAGGCAAAATCTCTGCTTTCAGCAAATGCTGACAAAGCTACACAATTTTACTGCTGCTGGCACCTTATTCTCAAGCTTGAAAATAAACCTAGGATTAAAGGATTCTTATATCAAAAATTGTGTCTATCCAGTGGAGCTCATCAAAATGTTTTCATCTGAATTGTTTTCCATCAGAAAATGGTAACTGGGTGAAATCCAAGTGCTCCACAAATCTGGTGTTGGTGGTGCTGGGGAACACAGGGGCACTGCCAGGCTCCTGTCTGTCTCTCAAGTCTAATTCCCGAGGGAGACACACAGCCTGCTTCAGTGCCAGGGAGGCTGTCTCCCCAGGATGCTGAGAGCAGAGAAGGATTTGAGAAAATTCATATTATTTATTACAAAATATGACCTTTCAATATGTCTACCCCTAATGCTGCTGAGTAAAAGAGCTGTTGTGTCTCTGTCATCCTGTAAGTACTATACAAAACGATGGCATCATCTGGGGTAAGTCAATTTATGCTCCCATCAAAGATGGCCTTTAAAGAAGGAAGTGAGAACATGTTGCCCTTTCTTTCATAAACACGTCACTTGTGTTCATTCCTGGGTATGCTTTTCTCTGGAAGGGCAATAAGTTTAATGCTGGAGAGACTGAAGTAAAAAACCACAGTTCTTGCATTTCAGTCCCCACATCTGCAAGGGTAGGAGTTTGGCTTCTTTGGTTCACTAAGCTGACATAAGTAATATTATTCTTTCCTTCTATATTTCATTGTTAATAATAGCAATAATTCCCCATACCACAACCTTTACTCATTGGCTGTAACAGGTCTCTTGAGGGAGATAAAACACAAATGAAAGCAGAAAGGGCATCTGTACTATATCTGATGGGAAACATGCCATTAGCATGAGGTGAATTGCAGGTGTGCTGAGAAAATTGTACATTGCTACTTCAGCTCAACTGCAGTACCTGCTCACTGGCTTCTTCAGAGTTACATCCAGGATAATATTCTTTTTAATGTTTCTATTTATTGCAAGTTAGACCTAGACTTCATCTATAATGCTTAGAAGATAATTTATAATGCTGAGAAGCCATAAAGCACTGAAGATGTTCTGACACTCCCATGACTTACAGATACCCTTCTTTCATCTGCAGTTCCCTGAAATCTGTTTAACTGGGTGAGAGCATGTGGTTTGGGAGACAAGAATTCTCAAGATTTTTAAATTCTCATTTAAGGCTGAAGCAGAGTTTAAAAATATCATCATGTATTTAAGAATCCATTTCTAGAAGAACTGATTGTTTGGTTTTGAAACATTTGGTTTAGCTTTGCTCCAAAGAACATAAGGTTTTCTTGTTTTTCTACAACGCTCAAAAGTGCATCTTGAATGCTCTGTCAAATATATAATTTTTCTTAACTCTTCCGTCTTCCTGAAACTGCAGACTTCAAACTAACCTGCACAGGTTTCACTTTTTACTGTTTTATGACGTTTCATGTGTATTTCTCTCCCTTTACTTGATCATAGAATGAGGATTCCTTCCAGTCTTAGCTTCACAGGAGCTTCACCCTTTAAAAAGTACCTGGTTCCCATCATCATGGATGCAAATGAAGGAGAAGAGTGAAGAACAACATTGGGAAAGATGGCAAGAGTATCCTGAAAGAACGAGAGAAATATTCAGGAAAAGCAAACATGGTAAGGGCAATTGTGCAGTGTAGCTGCCACCACTTTGCTGATGCATTTCAGGAGTGAGGAATTAATCCACAAAAGGGACAGAAACCACCTCAGAGAGAATAACCCATGAAGATGATGTCTCTTAGGTTTTGAAGTATGTGAAGGTTTGGAGGTCTGCTACATCAAATCCATAGAGACCATGGACATTTGCAACTTCCTTTGCTATTCAGATGTTTTGTCTTTTTCACAATACTGATGAGCATTTAAAATACATCTAATCCTGAAAATACTGAAATTTTTCAGACATTGCTCACTAGTTTTCTAGGATTAAAAAAAAATCACTCTTTGAATCTAACTCCTCCCCTTGGTGTTATTCTAATTGTAAAGGCATCAATGTTTCCATCTCTTTAATTTTTCCTTTATGAAACTGACTACAAGAGCCTTCTAAAAGAATATTTTTTAAGGCTGGTAATTCTGAGTTATTTTATCTGTTTTACTTTAACAGGCACAACTATAGAAAAGTGAATAATCCATTGAATAAAAAGGACCATAAAATGGTCCTATGAATACCATGGTGCTCACCTGCACAGTCACACAGCACAAGTTACAGTGGGAACAGTTTAATCCAAATTGACTATGGAAACAGTTCCTCAGTTATAGGATTAGTCCTCATTTTCCTGTGGTGTACTTTCTATCTCAGTGTTAACACATTGCACATGTTATCAAATCACTTTCTCATTATTATTTTGATCATAAAAAAGGTTTTGTTGTCCTCATTGATTACCAGAAACTTTACCTTTCATGTAGCATTCCATGTTCTTGGATACATTGTGTCCAAACACAAATTTTACTGAGTAATTGGAGACAGTGAAGAAATATGGAAGCTACAAACAGTAGTCTTCATCAATAACCTGTCTGAACACAAAACATACAGAAAAAATACTACAGAAATTGTATCTTTAAGACAGTGCTTAAACTGTTCGCATATGAGTTTAATGAATGTGAAGAATGTGAGCTGAGATTTCTTTTGAAGTTATTTCACCTCCATGATTGTAGTGTGGCCAATTCAGAAACAGAGCTAATAAAGAGAGTGGAATAAAATTAAATTATATTGATTAAAAAAATCAAATCTCATGCTTATTAAAATTAATAAAGTTAACTCTAAGTAAAAAGTTCTCGATGTCCAACTTGATTTGCTTTATGTATTTTTTCCAATGCCTTTATTTTTCTGGTGCTTTTGCAGAGCAGCTAGTGAGGACTGAGAAGCATTAAAAGGATTTGTTCTTTAGGATGAGAAAGGCACGGGGTTAGGTTGATGCACACAGTAATTTGCTGGGCAACTTGAGTGATCCTTAGTATTATATGGAGAAAAACATTTTTTTCGTTTTCAGTACATATTTGATTGTTCCATCGAAGTCAATAAGACCTTTCCAAACCTTTCTCCTGGAGATGCTTGTAAAAATGCCATGTGATCTCCAATGTGTGCAAAATGGAAATGGATCAAGCCTGAGGAAATGATCCTCTCCCTCCAGAATACTCCTTCATCTCTAGGGAAAGCACCTAAAGCAAGAAATTTTTGTTCAGACAAATTACTCAAAGATGACCCCAAATCCAAAGAGAGAAAAGTTAAGTGTGTTTAAATAGTGGCTGTCTCAAGTGTGTTTCTGACTCACACTGTTTGTCCTGTTCTCCCCTCCTGCCTCCCAGTCACAGTAGTTATTTGGAATGCAGACCAATAACACATCCAGCCACAATGCCTACAGCCACTTCTGGGTAGCTGTCTGGAAAGCAACGTTAATTTTTTTCTGTTCAAGACAAATTGGCAATTTAAGGGCCTCTTTGAAAGCAGAAACAGTGTTAGGCAAGGTTTGTATGTTTCCACCTGGAAATTTTTCAAAATTGATGCTGGGCTGCTTGTGTCATTAATAATGATTTATTTCTTATTTAGTTACTCAGGCTGCAATTAAATTCTGTGCATAGTGCTTTCCAGGACAAAGACAAGAATTAAAGCTGTGATGTGATCCCAGACCTTCTAAGTCACAGATCTCAGATACATTATTTCTCAAACAGGAGTTTGTGCGTCAGTCTTGTGACAGGAGGAGGCTGCATCTGGGAGTGACTCTTTTAAATGTGGAGATGTGTTAAGATCATTCCTCAACACTCTGTGGTAGGTTGCAAATCAGACCACCCAAGTGCAACTGGGACATGGGATCCTAGAGAACATGATGCTGTCCTGTAAATGAGTGATGAATGGAACTAGCTTCAGGGACAGTCAAAAGATTGAAACCAATTCACAGAATTACAGAATGGGCAAAGTTGTTCAGCCTCCCTGCTCAAACAGGATCATCCCAGAGCACATTGTACAAGATTGCATCTAGATGGCTCCTGAATATCTTCAGTGAGGGAGGCTCTGCAAATGCTCTTGCCAACCTGTTCCATAGTGTGGTCGCCCACAGTAAAGTTCTTCCTCACATTTTGGTGGAACTTCTGTGCATCAGTTTCTGCCCATTGCCTCTTGTCCCATTGCTGGGCACCACCAAGAAGAGCCTGGATTCTTCCTCTTGGCACCCTCCCTTCAGATATTTCTGTACATTGACAAGGTCCCCTCTCAGCTGTCTCTTCTCAGCCTTTCTTTGTGAGAGAGATGCTCTGGTCCCTTCATCATCTTTGTTACCCTCCACTGGACCCGCTCCACCAAGTCTCTGTTGGACTGAGGAGCCCAGAACTGGACACAGCACTCCAACTGTGGGCTCACCAGGGCTGAGCAGAGGGCAGGATCACCTCCCCTGACCTGCTGGCAGTGCTCTTCCTAATGCACCCCCAGGACACCACTGGCCTTCTTGGCCACAAGGGTACTGCTGGCTCATGAACAGCTTGTTGTCCACCAGGATCCCAGGTCCTTTCTCTCAGAGCTGCTTTCCAGCAAGCTGGTTCTTATCCTGTGCATGGGGTTATTCTTTCCTAGAACCCTGTAATTGCCTTTGCTGAATTTCAGAAGGTTCCTTTTGGCCCATCTCTCCAACCTGTCAAGTCCTTCTGAAGGGCTGCACAGCCCTCTGGGGTATTGGTCATTCCTTCCAGCTTCCTGACATCAGTGAACTTACTGAGGAGGCCTCTCCTCTTCATCCAAGTCATTCCTGGGTAAGTTAAACAATAGTGGGGCCAGTATGGAAACTTAGGAAACACCACTAGATACAGGTCTCCAACTAGACTCCATTGCAAGGTCCAAAATCACTGTGTTCAGACTCATCAGATCCGAGTGAGCAGTAGGACACCACATGGCTCCAGGGACTTGTTCATCCATCTCTTTCTTGAGCTGATTCTTCTATTTTTATATAAAGAAAGTGTTCTGAGGGACAACAGGAGTGAAATGGGATGTAAGGACCAAAGGTCAAGGGGGAAAAATAGCAGAGCTTGTCATGTCTTGTGATCTGGCACTTCAAAACAGAATTTTCTTTTTTTTTTTTTTTTTTTTCTGCAGAGCTGAGAGAAGAGCAGTAGGGAAAAGGAAAGAGAGTAACAGATGACATTATTAGATTTGTTACTTGGAAAAGAGTAAATGGGATAAAGAATCCAATTTAGCATTAGCAAGATGGAAAAGAGCCTTCAAAGTTATTCTGCTTACTGTCTTGTGTATTGAGGAGTACTGCTGAAACTAATGCTTTGGGAACTATTTTCAGAGTGGATGGAGGAAGAGCAAAGACATAAAGACATACATGCTTTGAACATCCTTTGGTATCATGGCTGTTTGGGATAAAGCATACCTTGCAAGTTTGGTCACCTCTGTGATCTGTGACCTACATTCACTAGAGAATGGAATTCATAGGAGCCACCAAACTGAGCAGGATTCTGTCCAGCCTGCCCAATACAAACTGTTGCAGAGAAGAGCAGACAAGTCACTAGATATCTCTGTACTAAATTTAAACACCTGCTTCACCTGGAGCTCAGGTCCTCCCCAGAAATTGGGTATGGTTCACTGCTTTGTACTTGTCAGATAGCATTAACGAGGAAATACAGCATAGATTGAAGGACTTCCTCTCTATGAATTATAAACAATCTCCTGACAGTCTTCACTGAAAGAAATTCTGCAATCCATGACAATTGTGTAGCAGGTAATTCTCAGCCAAGCTGCTGAATTGTCATCAAACATTACATAAACTATTCAGTCTCTCAGTATTCATTAAGCTGTAGAAAGAATGGACATGACCTTGTAAATTAGAAAGGACACATCTGTCTGATAATAGAGGACTAGAGTTACTGATCTTTCGTTTAGCATGAAACTGTTTCACAGAAGACAAAAAAGCTCCAACAAGAGATCCTGATAATTGTGTTACAAATGGCTTTGAGTGCCAAGTTCTTTGTCAGAAGGAAGGCCAGTCTCTGGGTGCCCACTCTGCTGGCCCAGGCTTCTGAGCACAGGCTGCTAGCTGGACTGCCACGCTGTCTGCTGCTGAACTACATGGGTGTGCTCTGACTGTGCCTTCCAAAGCATGTCTACCCAGATGGGAACAACGTGGAGGCAGAAAAGGGGCTGCCTCTGACATCTGAAATCCTAATAAACAACCGTTTAATACGTGATATTGTATTTCATGCAGCTAACTTTACTTTGTTCCTAATATTTTTATCTTCAAGATTAGTTATATTTCTTGATATATAACCCTTCTGGCTGTTGAGTTGATTTTATACTCATCTGAATATTCAGGAAACTTTATCTACTCAGTGCTTTGTACCAATGTCTTTATAGGAAATGTTAAAGAGACTCAGTGTCTCCATCTACCCTTGAGGAACATCAAAAGTAACCCCACTTTTGCCAGTGTGCTCTCTTTGTGATACTTTGCTCATTTTGTCAGGAGTCAGTTTCTTCCCAGTAGCTAGTACAAGGCTGTGTTTTTGATTTGTGCTGGAAAAAAGTGTTGATAACACAGAAATATTTTTGTTACTGCTGAGCAGTGTTTGCATAGAGTCAAGGCATTTTCAGGTCCTTGTGCCTCCCCACCAGCGAGGGGGCTGGGGTGCACATGGGGTTCAGAGGAGACACGGCTGGGACAGCTGACACTGCTGAGCAGAAGGACAACTCACACCACAGGCTGTCGTGCTCAGCATATAAAGCTGGGGAAAGAAGGAGGAAATGGAGATATTTGGAGAGAGCTGGGGGAAGAAGGAGAAAGCAGAGATGTTTGGAGAGAGTATTTGTGTGCCCAAGTTATAGTTACATGTGCTGGAGCCCTGCTTTCCTGGGGGTGGCTGAACACCTGCCTGCCCATGGCATGTGGTACATGAATTCTTTGTTTTGCTTTGCTCCCATGTGTGGATTTTGCTTTTCCTAATAAATTATCTTTTTCTCAGCCTGCAAGTTTTCTCAGTTTTACTCTTCAGATTCTCTCCCCCATCCCATCAGGAGTGAGTGGTTTTGGGGCTAAGCTGCTGGTTGGGGGTAAACCACAACAGATGCCTCCCATTATTTCCCAGTTAAGTCTTGCCTTGCTCTACAGTCTTTGCACTAATCTTTCTAGTCCAAGTTTTGCTAAAATAATAACCAGCTTTGTTTTATTTAGCTTAAGCTACTACATATCCCCAATCCAGAGGATCATTTGTGTTAGCAAAAAAAGCTAAAAGTAGTCTGCTTTCTTAGTATCCTTATGAATTACTTTTCCATAACTGATGAGCTGAGATGATGGTGTAAAGATTATTTGTAGCACAGCTCTTAATTCATTTACTGGTCAATGTACTCTGTAGTTGTGACATTAAGGATATACTGTCTACTACCTTTACTGACCTCAGACTTAATACTACACATTTATTTTCATTAAATTGTGTTTTCCATTTCTATGCCAAATGATATAGGAGATCAAAGTCTAGCCACAATATTCCTTAATAGGAGTTGCACCTTCAAATTACTTTTGTTGAATTTGATATATGCTTTAGATAGCTGCATGAAAATAGTTAAACATTTTTCATATAAGACAGGTTCTCAAAATGACCTCAAAAAGCTACAGTTAATAACAATGAAAAACACCCACGCATTTCCAGCACAGTAAGTTAGTCACTGTTATTATACAAGTCCTTTCTTTTGGGTATTTTAATCCTCAGGCAATTTTACAGTGTTATCATTAGAGCTGAGCATTTTTTCTTTCAGCTAAAACTAGGCTTGTGGTGAAATTTAAGCTTTGATATTTAGTTACCCTAATATCATGATCCAAAGTGGCATTTGCTATGTAAGTTGGAATATATTTCCTGGCCTAGAATTACAAAAAATGGTGCAGAAGTTCTCATCTTCCTTTTGTCCAACAGAAAATGCAATTCATGATTCAGTGCAAGATCTAAACCTTACCTGTGGTTTCCCTTCAGGGAACAACAGCTGAGTCACAAGTATTCTGATGTTATTACCAGATGAAATATGTGGTTTCTCACTGTTGCTTGTTTGAGCTGTTTTATTTAGTAAATACAATTAAACATTCTCTAGATTATTTGGGTGTTTTGCCTCCTTTTTGAGCGGCTGATCTTTCAGACTTTTGATCTATCTTAGAGACAAAGTCAGGATTTTTTACCAATCAGAAAATGTGTAGCAGCTGAGGCTGACTGGCTGCTATCCCTTTCTGCCCAACTGATCAGCAGTAGGGCGATCATTTAGGCAGTAAGAATTGTGTCTGGATTTCCTCAGCCTGTGATCAGCTCAAAATTTCTCTTCTCTGGTTAATCTTGCTCAGCCTTGAATGATTGTTAACTGCAAAATATAGCATTTCCTTCAACGAGTTTGTGAATGTTATGCATAATTTCATTCGCTTATTTTTCTCCGAGCATACACCTGAAGTAGATTCTTGGACAAAGTGTCAATGAAATGAAATATCTTTGCTTGTTTTTCTCAAGAAGCAAAATAAGGTTTGGAATGAACCTTTCCAGTTTTTTGGTTCATTTGATGAATTGTAAAATCAGTTATGAGTATACTCTTAATTACTTTTTGATGTAGTTCTGTACAGTGATGATGCTTATACCATTTACCATGTGACTAGTAGAACACTTCCCCATTCCTTTACAGGTTAGATATATTTCTCTTTGCATAACACAATTGGATTTCCAGAACTAGATACCATAGCAGGGTGAAGACAAAGCCTATTAAATACTAAGGGATAATCCAAGTCTTTTCACTAGCTCCATGAATTTGAGGAGACTTTCAGAAGAGGAACTCACCCTCATGGATCTGTTTGATTGCCTCACTAAGATGTCTAAAGGCTGCGTGGGCCATGGAAAAGCAGAGTGAAAATTACAAAAGAGCCACTGTTTTACCCACTCTGTGGCTTCCTTGGAGAAATTGAAAATGCAAGGCTGTGCTGGAATAAAGGCATTGTCAGTTTGCTCAGCACTGTCTCTGAGTCAAGCCTGAGCTCTTGAAGTTGATCAGTGGGCTAGCATGAAACTGTTAGAATATTTGTTTTCTATCAATAAATTATTATCTTGCAACATCCTAAATTTTGCATTTACTTAACCAAGGACAAAACTGTTTAACTGTTCCACAGAATCATCAGAGGTTTGTGATTTTTGTCATGTTGCATGTATCAAAATGTCATATTGTTGTGTAAAATAGGTGTCAGAGAAAAAGGGAAATAGTTTTAGAAACACAATCCTTCCCTTTTTAACAGCCAACCATAACCTCAACAGAATATGTTAGAAAAGAGGAAAAAAAAAGCATTGAAGATGATCATAGTTTCAGAAGACTAAATCACCATTCATCATGAATAAGGGAGGAGCAGTGCACTAGACAATTAGTTTTTCTAATGTTGTGATACTTTAGAGACTGTTTGGGAGGACTTGCAGATAGTAAAGTATATTAACTGCGATAAGCTTTTCAGTGGCTGAGCTCTTACATATATAAATTGAAACCTAACATTTTCTTCACAAAGAGTTTGGCTAATGGCACATTGTACTACAGATGTTTCCAGAAGGTGAGCAGGTAGCTGTCCACTTTTACTCTCAGCCAGGGAGTGGAAAATCCTCCTTGGCTACTTTCTTGTCTGCTCTTTAAAAAGATAAGCAGTTTTAAAAAATGTTTCACATAAAACTGCTCTTTGAATGCCACACAACCCAGGGAATCCACACCATGGAGGTCTTAAAAAAAGATCCAAGAAAAATCTTTTACCACCGATGGGCAAGGTAATTGCTTACAATCTAAGCCAGGGTCTCTGAGGTTTTTTTCATTCATTCATTTCCTGCTGTAGTCCAGGGTCTTGTAGGGTGTAGGTAGTGATTTTTCTTTGGCTTCTACAGGAATGCTTTCCTCAGGAAAGTGCAAAGTAAAAAAGGGGGCAACAGATTTGCTGCCTTCTCCTGCTTGATGAATCCTGGCCTCTCTTCTCTGTTGGGGTCCTTTTCTGTCCCTTTCTCATATGCAGACTGAGTTGAGGGGTAGCTGCCCCTGTCATGGACATCTATCCACCATCCCCTGTACTTAGTTCCCAGAGAAGGGAATGGAAGGGAAAAGGGCTGTAACAGAGGTCTGAGGGGGAGCCAAGAGTGGGACAGCCAGGTGTGATATGGGGGTACATTAGAAAGAGTGGTCAGCCAAGGTTAGAGTAGGACGAGTACTTAGGTGGCAGACACAGATAAAACTGAGACATTCTTCTCCCTTGTACCTGACCCACATAGTTCCTCCTACATTTTTGTGTCTCTTCAGTGTTGGGGTAGAATGCTCAGAAACCAAAGTGCATATATCCATATCTCCAGCTGCAGCTCAAAGGATGTGGTTCTATCGCCCATCTTCACCTGGAATTCTGGTTCACAGAGTTCTCTCCCCTCTCCTCCCTGTCTGCCAGCTGGAACATTTTTTGTTCTCTTTTCCTAGACTGCTTTTCACTACTGCATTATTTGGATCAATAGGGCTATAAACTAGGCTGGGAAAATAAACCAGGCTGGGAAAATAAACCAAGATAAAAAAGATAAAACTCACTGTTTGAGCAAGCAATGGAAAAGGCTTTTCTTCCTTCATGCTGGCCAAGGCCTGTGATGATGTAGCTGAAAAATGGTTACATTTGTTTCAAGATTTATAAAAGGCTTCTTTCTCTTTCCATGTAACTGTTTCATTGGCTTGCTGTAATCATTCAAGGACTTACTGAAGTTACTAACAGCTAGTTCACAGTTAATCAGAAAAACTATTTTTAAATTACTTTTCTTTTGGAGTCTTGGCCTGCCATGGCATCAAGTGGCTGCTGGGTAACATGTAAATGATATAGATGATTCTGAAGTATAACAAGTGACCATACTCAACATTTTAAAGAGGTAGATGATAAGGGGATGGAGATCTTTGGTTTATCTGTTCTGAATGTAATAGGAAATTCACTTGCTCCCACCCATACTGCCATTTCACAAAGCTGAACCAAAGATAATCAGGCAAACCTATAAAGAAATACATCAAAACACAGAAATCAGTGGTTTTTTTAACATCATGAATTTTCAGTCCAAGGAGCATAAGCTTCTCTAAATACAAAGCTCAACAAACCTCAGCACATATGCCAGAGTCTTTTGAAATCATTAGCTGAAGTTGGATGTTGCTTCTCTGAGTTATGACTGCAACCTAGACAAACAAAGGCTTTTATTTTAATTACAGTCCATTGTATTTTCAAGATTCTTAGTTTCTACTGATTATACCCAGATGGCATTTGCACATTCTACTGGCTCCAATACTAACATTTATTTCATTATTCAGGTTTGGAATATATGCACCATGACTTTGGTTTCATACATTTCAGGCTTAGACAATACTAAGCATTTCATGCTTAGAGAAAATACTTTTAGTATTACTATGAAAATAAACTATAAATCAAAACTCTTCACTGTTTACAAAGGGAAACCCTGCTTCAAGAACTTGATATGACACTACCTCCCAATGCAGAAACAACTTGGTCATTCCCATCCTATTAACCATGTGAATGTATTTAAACTGATGGACACGAATTGGCCTATTGGGATTACTCTACTACTTGAAAATGTTTGCAGTGCAAGTACTTTTATTGAGGTTAATATATAATGGAAAGGAAAACTAAAAACCTGTGACTAAGCCACTGAACTAGGAGACAGGCTTTCCTCCTGCTCTTTAATTAGAGTTTAGAACTAATTTATGCTAATTTTATTTTTGGAGCATTCAGCAAGGCCATGTTACTGCAGCAGTAATTCTCATCTGTGCAGAGTACATGCTAAATAAGATTGTTCTGTGCAGGTCGAGCCTTCTACTCTTTATATACTTTGCATCTAGTGTAGATAATGACCCAAAGAGAGCACAGAGTCACAGCTTCTGAGTAGAGCTGACCTTGGCAGTGTTTTGAAGCGTGCAAAATCGATATTGTTGAAGTCCTCCAAGAGTCTTGGTACAAAAACCTGGTACTCTGAATTATGATCATACTGATTATTTCTCTTAAAGCCTATTTTCTTGGCACCTAAGCTAAAAATAAGCTGATGTGTTTGCAACCTGAATAAAATCCAATTTCTTTATTCAACAGAATGTATTCAACTGAGCATAATTATGCATTTCATCCTTACCATTACCTGTCCAAAAAAATTTTATTCTTTCAGAAGTTGGAGGAGATGGACAGTCAGCTTGATATAATCTTCAATGGTACTATGTTCTTTGATGCTAATGAAACTGTAACCAAGCACTCAGCATATTCTAAAAGACCATTTGAAGTCTATGTGTTCTTTATTAGCTAGAGTGGGCTTGGTTTTTTTGTTTGATTTGGGTGGGCTTTTATTTTTCTTGGTTTTGTTACCACTGAACCCATCTGGGCAGATTGCTGATGCACAGAAACCTGCGTGGAGATGGAGGCTAGAGCAGCTTTTAAAGAAAGCTGTATTTCTCAGCACTCCAGAAGCTGTTATTTGAGACAAATGGGGAATTGAAGCCCCAAATTAACATTCCCATGCAAATTGATTAAATTTGCATGGGAATGCATTAAATACGTGGTAACAGTCTGAACTGTTATCACATATTTAGTGCATTCCCACACAAACCACTTTATTGAGAACTCCTAATATCCTCCTTGATTCCTCTATCACTTTGAAGTCTCTTCTATTATGCTCACCTTATCACATCTACATTATTCCAGTATCAGTCACATCAGTGTTTTCTTAGCATTAGTTAGCTGTCTTTCTTCCCTTTCTAGTAAAATAGAATCCATATCACCTACCTGTGGATATCTGATATGAAGGCATGTACTTGTAGGCTAATCCTCTCAACCTCTTTACAGTCACTGAAACGAGATACAGAGCTGTTCAATTACTGCAGTTTTCTTTTAGCATCACATGTAATCTGAATCCGAGTCGCAGAGATTTTCATCCCTTCTGGACTTACACAAAATGGGAAATGTTGTACTCTTTCCAGGTCAGAGAAAAACACATTATCTGAAGTCTAGGAAATGTGTGAAAAAAACACCAAGATATTTTTGCCATATGAATAGCACACTGTTCACAAAATGATTGCAGAATTGACTGCATGACTGGAAGACTTATAGGATAATAATTGGAGACTGAATTGTCAAGTTTTGCTTGGCTTGACTGAATGCACTCCATCTCCAAGTACAGGATCTGTACACATAATTGACTCATTATGAACTTTAACTAAAAGCCTGAAAATTCAGTGAAAACTATATGGGTGTCTCCTTCGTATTTAGTGCTCTGAGAGCTCATTATGGTTGAAAAACACCCCAAATCTATGATTAAAAAACTTAAAGAAGTATCATCTTTTCAATCCAAAATGCTTACCATACATATGGAAAATTATCTTGGGTACTTACTTAACAAAAGACAACTAGCAAATGGTAGCAACAACCTGGAATTAAGTTTCAGTC
>VZTT01008933.1:0-17217 GCA_013400855.1 Buphagus erythrorhynchus
CGACCGTCCCCACACAGCGATTCCCACAAGTGGGCATGAAGAGTCCTACAGCAGTTGGTGGTTTGTAAAAAATAAATACAGGAAGTTGTCCTGCGTGCCTCATTCAGAACTTGTTCTGAGCTATGTTTAAATTAGGACAGCATACACAATTAAACCGCTGCCTGCTGGGTACTGGTTAAATACATGTTACAATGGAAATGAAGCAACAAAAGACAAATTAGAAAATAAAAAAAGCATGTCTATTCCATTACTAATCACACAAGTTTGATTTGTTTTCCGTTAGTAATTCTTACAGAACATACATGAAAGTCTGGTACATCAATGGGCTGTGAGACATAACCAAAGAGAAAGGTCAGTAATAAAAACTGTAAATGAGATCAGGCACATGAAGTCAATCTTCTGTTCTTATGTACAAGCAAACATTTGAAAATTGATGCTAAGAAAATTGATTAATACAAATCTGCATCTATATATAAGTGCAACCTAGAAAACTCAAATTTTTATGAGTGCAGGTATGATACTTTGGAAATAAAATGACTAAAATGTTTTTGTTGAAGAAATTCTTGGAACCTACACCATTACTAGCAATAGTGTATTTAGAAAAAGTGTTAAGTCCCTGAGCCAGCAGGTAAGAGCCTTGAAGATAATTATATCTCTCTATATATATTTAAAAATAAAAATTTAAAGATTGGTTTTTCTTTTAGCCATAAACTCATAAAAGTAACAAAACTGCAGCAATCAATGATGGGAAGGGGGAGAGGAAACTAGAGAGATAAACTCAGTTCATTTTACCATTTGAATTGCTGCAGGCACTTGGTACCAGTTTAGCAGGTAAAGTTCACCCTGGATCTTCCAGTTTATCAGATGAGCCTAGAAAAGGTGGCAGAGTTTCCAGAAATTTGATATAAGAAGGAACTGTTTACAATGAGGGTGGGCAGGCCCTGGCACAGGGTGCCCAGAGCAGCTGTGGCTGCCCCTGGATCCCTGGAAGTGTCCAAGGCCAGACTGGACACTGAGGCTTGGAGCAGCCTGGGACAGTGGAAGGTGTCCCTGCCACGGCAGGGGTGGGACTGGATGTCCTTTAAAGGTCCCTTGAATCCAAACTACTCTATGAATCAAATAAATACATATAATGCACAGAATAGCAGTTCATGGTAAGAAACCACTAATGATTAGGTTGTGTCTGTGCATGAAGGAGAGGAAATTTCAAGTGTGTCCAGAAGACACAATACAAATGATTACCTGTGAACAGAATGCTGCATGTTTCTGTTAGTCTCATCTTTGCTTTAGCTAGAGTGGAAAAAAAAAAGAAAAACAAGGCTCAGCTACCTTAACATGCTGCAAAAGAAGAGCCCTGCTGGGCTACAGAGTACAAGGAGTTGGTGCTAAGCTGTGAAATAAAGGAAAATGTGACCATGCCAGAATCAAAGGCCTGACATTTTTTACAATGGTAGAAATGACAAATTGCCACAAAAACCAAAGGCATTTAAAAAGAAAAGTCCTGTGAAGTGCTACCAGATGATATTTCCTTGTTTTATGAGTTTATGGTACTTCTCTGAAAAAAAATTAAATTTCTTCAGAAATTGAAATGCCAATATTCCAGAAAAACAGTATCCTTGGGGCAAAATCAACCTTTTCTGAGATGCTAAACAGTTAAATATTAACACATGGGAAAATTTCAGGTATACAAGTGTTTGGAAGCTTGAGAAAGCTGCTTGGTGTGTCCAGCTTCTTCAAATTATCTTTCCTTCCCCACTGTGTCCAGCGTAGCTGGCTCAACTGCAAATGGCATCTAAAATGAATGCTCCAGGTCTCTGAAACATAAAGACATTGATATTTTAGTGATACAGGAATTACAGTAAATGACACATTTGCTTTAAAGGGGGAATTACATTTTCTGTGTAAAAGGGTGCATAATAGTAAAGGTGAAGCCAGAAAATGGTGGCCACCCACTTCTCTCATGGTTTTGAGGAGACTGTGGCAACAGACTAAAAAACACTTATTTTTCAAGTTACATTCAGATGATCAGATGCTTTTAGCAAGGGCAATGGGTACAAATGAGCAAAAAACAGCTGCAATGTTCCAAAGCAATACAGAACTTTCACATTTAACAAGTCTGCAGCAAAAAATAGGTTCTGGACACCACATATGGCTGTTTAATTAGGAAACTGCATGTGTGAGAGCATGGAGGCAGGAGCCCACAGCTGCTGGCTCTGTTCTGAGCTTCCTTTGCCTATTTCAGATCCTTGTCTCTGCCTCTGTCCCTGGTATTGGGCATGTTTTATCCTGTGAAGGCAGCTAAAATTCCAATAATCCTTCATGCAGTTCTCCCGGCTTTGCCAATGTAATTTTGGGGTTAGTGCTTCAGTACTGCTTTAACATGTATTGCTGAAGTCAACATTCTACCTGTATTTCTGGTAACAGCTCAGATAATCTATGTGCTCTTCGCTGCTAAAATTAAATATTTATTAGTCTGTTTGTAACGAGTATGGCCAGAAAATGCAATAAAACGATCTTGTTTCATTGCCAGAATTTCACACATTTTTGTTAAAGCAGAAAATTCCACCCACACCCTGAGATAAATTAATGCAGTTTTCATTTTCCTAGTAAGTTTTTGCACTGATTTCCCCCCATGCTGTTTCGACTGATGATAAATTTTAGTTTGACTCCCATTCTTGTTACATATTTCTGTTGTACTGTTCATCTACAGGTTAATGGTTTAACCTTAACCTCTCTTTTTCATGGAGAAAGGGTTTCCTGTAGAAGTTTGCCAGAAGGAGTAATGTTACATGCACAGGCTGTTCGTGTAGCACAGAGTGCACCATGGCCTCAGCCCAGTCATTCCTTCAGCAAGTCTCTGACCCTGGGCTGAGATCTGGGAGACTAAGAGCCAGAGCAGTGCTGGCACATACAGACTTAGCAGTGCTATTTTAAAGGCAGATGATGACCATGGTGCTTCTTGCATTACAAAGCCTACAATTTAGGTTTATCTCCTCCCAAACTGTTCATCATAGCTATGATGCTAGAAGATACCCAGTTTGATCCCCACAGTTCCTATATTTATCCTTCTGTGTAAGTAAAGAACAAAGCTGAAAGTTGCAGGTAGAGCAACAACATTGTCCTAAATGGCCACATGTGAAGTGACACTGCTCATCTTTGTGGGCTGAGCCTCCCACAGAGCAAAGCCCTGTCCTGTAGAGGACAGAGGAGCCACACGATCTGGAGCCAGCACAGGAACTGAGAGGCTCCAGTATGTGAAGTGTAACACGTCAGATTGACCAGCCCTAGCTACTTGGAAATAGATTGTCTTCAGTATTAAGTAACAGACTGGGTGCAAACCTTCCTTTAAAAAAGGAGAGGCATTTGGAGAAAGCAGAACAACATTATTTCCCTTATTGTCTCAGTCAGCAGTAAGGAAAAGGAGTGGCTAGGCCAGGACAATCCTTACACTTCCTATGGGTGACACATGTGCTGCCGTCAACTTTTGAACTCCACATTCACAAACACACTGTAATAACTAACCACTTCCCAGCAGCTTCTGTTTTTGCTCTAATGGGAAATGAACTCAGGTATTTGCAAGAACTTGGACAGTACAGATCAGCCTGTGGCTGTTTCTAAAGTGCCCCAGTGTGCCCTGCATTCCTGGATGCCGTGCCCTGCTACCTCACGCTGCAGGAGACCACACTCACCTGGTCCTTACTGTCTTGATGCTGACTCAGCAACTGGTTTCTGCACTCCAAAGGCAGTGATAAAAATATTCACAACTACTATAATGAATACTAGTCCAGTTGCAAGGTTGTTGAGGAAATTCAGCTTTCCATGTTTTGCAGGGTTGTTAAGGTCATATTTTACTTCAAAGAGAAAGGAGAAAAAATGTTTAATGATATGTATATTTCAAAATCCAGAATAAAAGGTTTCATATTGCTGTAGTTAAAGAATTTATCTCATGCTATTTAGATCAGGCATATTTAAATGGCAAGGCAGATTCTGCAGTGTCAGTGAAAGTGCTAAGGGGAAGGTCTGTAACCACAAGGAGCCTATTAACTTCCAGTAATTAGCATCTAATCTCTATGGAGACACATGGGAAGTAATGGATGCACTAACTTCACAAGAAATCTTTCGAGTTCCTGATGTTTTGAAGCCTAGCTTTGTTGCAGACTTTTAAGCATTTAAAAATTATTTCAGTCTTGAATACATGAAGCTTGAAGCCTTGACAGGAAGAAGTTAAAGTTCCTAGTTAAAATGCTACAAATCTCATTGCCAGTGCTGGATTTTTTCTGTACTGGTGCCCTTCCACAGCTTCTATTCCCTCGTACTCTCTGCTTTTGCTCTGATTCTCTTTTTAGAAAGCAAGGGCACTCTATCTGTTAAACAGAGGGAGATGTCAGAGCAGTGTAGCTGCAGTCCTTTCTACAGAGAGCATCCACTGTATAAACATTGTCCTTTGTTTCTTGCAGCTGTTTTTTGGTTGAACTGCTAAAGGGAATGAAGGAGGCTCACACAAGGGAGATAGCATTAATATAGCGTAAGCTTTGATTCCAGGCCTCGTGATAGCATACAAATTAGTTACATTGGGCTGATAATAGGTTTGGTTTAAGACAGTGAGAACCCTGGGGCACTTGCCTGGCATCATAGAATCCTTAAGGCTGGAAAAGACCTCCAAGATCATCAGGTCCCACATTGACCAAATAGTATCATGCCCACTGAAAACCCAAGAGTTTCCTGTCTCTGGCAGTAAGGACCCTGCAGCTCAGACTCTTGGCTACATTCCTTTGATGCTGGTGGAGCGAGGAATTCTGGAACATGTTTGGAGAATGGGTTTTGTCTATTAAGACTCCAAGTTCTCAAGAGCATAAATCACTGGAGCTTGTGTCTGCATGTGCACAACATGTGAGAGAAAGTTTACACCAGACAAGCTTTTACAGCAACATAAAACCTAGAGCTCCTTCTGATAGGCACATACATAGACATACAGCTTATGACTCTACCACACAAAATAAATCTTGTTATTTGCTTGTACCATCATCACCCTGTTCCATACTGCAGCAGTGAACCACTGAACCAGTATCCCTTGTTGTTGAAGCAGCTAAGTGGTCGCAAACACACTCGTGATGCTGAAGTGCTAACAGCCAGGTTCACCTGGGGTCCCTAATAATGCTGTTTTGGTTTCAAGGAAATCTGGGTGCCTGCTCAAGTCCTGTTTGCTAAAGCAATGTAGTCAAATATCACAGGCCAGGCAAAGCATTGAAAAACAGTGTGGGGGAACTGCCCTGAGAAGCTACTGCACACCTGTGCAGGCATGAAATAATTTAAGTTCAGTAGCATTTCAACCTTAAAAGGAGTTTACACATCTGTAAAGCATATGGAGGCATCTGGATGCCTGCAGCCCAACCTGACCTGGAAGGACTCCAGTACTGCCATGGGAATGAAGAATAAATGAAATGGAATCATTAGTTCTAAAACATGGAATAGGAACATTTGAGACAGTTGGGTTAAAATGGAAAGGCGGTAATGGCCTGACCTGTTATGTGAGTTAAAAGCAATCATGCTGAAAGGCAAACTGAAACTTTCAGAGCTGTCCCTTTGTCCAAAGGAGGGTGAGACTTCAAGTAATACTTGTCAGTTTAGGAAGAGCTCTAAATTTTGAAGTAGAATTGCAGTAATCCTATCTTTGTAATTACAGCACTGAAGATGAGGGTGTTTGTGAAAATGTTCTTAAGAACAGTTATTCTTTAAGTATTTTATTATAGTGGATTACTATGATTTCATGCCACTGAAACTATTTTAAGACATTCTTTACTTTTATTCCAAAAAGTTAAGGTCACCAAATCACTTCTAAGGACAAGTTTGCTGAACATTTCTCACATTGTTTTCGTGAAAGGCTCTTCAGAAGGAGGAAAAGCTTTTAATACGTAATAGAAACTGTGAGAACTGGTAGCTCCCGGGATAAAACCCTGACTCAAGGAAAGAAACTGGATGGTGGCACAGACTTTTGTTTGGCCATATGAGAGCTTAAAGAGACAGAATTTCATGGCTGGACAGAAGCAAACTATTCCTGCCAGCCAAAACTATAAAATATACATTGTGAAAAGCAAGTTATTGCTCTGATGCCTATATCTTCATACCTTCGTGTCCTATTTCCTGTCTTCTTTCTGTCTTTGGCCTCAGCAGGACAACACTGCCCCAAGAGTGCATCACCATAAGCCAAGGGCTCTGTGACCCTCAATGTGACAAAGATAAAAATGACAGCAATTTAAACAATTTTAGCAGTGTCTTGCAGAAACAAGCATTAAAAAGTAGTATCTCAGCATATACTGAGAAATTATCACCCAACAGAAAGACAGGGAGCTTGTTTGCAGCCTCAAAGCCTGCTGAAACATCAAGGGAGATGCCTTCAACCGAGGAACATAAAAGTATTTTGCTGATTTTTCCATTACTCGCTTCCCACACCTCCCAGCATTAACAGGTTGTTTTTTTCCAGTCCCCGTCTGGAATCTCCTCTGAGCCAAGACCTGGGTTCTGCTATTGCACCAACTCTAACAAATGCAGAGACAGCTGTATTCTATCTCTTTTGTAAGAAAGAAAGAAGCTACATCAACTGTGACTATTACAAGCCATGTGTATCCTGGATCCCTAGAACTTTCTCCTTGAAGAAAACGTTGTTTTGTCAGCTGTAATAAGAGAACAGAACACTGAAAGATTGACAGGGATGTCAAAGGTGGGACTCATAACTCATTAAATACCATGTGTGAACTCTGCCTTTCCATTTACATTAGGCCCAAGGTCAGTTATCTAGTCCCACTAAGGTAAAGGGTGAGATTTGAAAAACACTCTGAAAATAAATGATCCCATATCACTAGCAGAAATGATCCACAGCTGTTTCCTACCAGTGGTGGTGTCATTTATTCCAGGTGGGCAATGGTAGATGCAGTTTGATTGCAACGCAGCCAAGCTAAAGACAACATGCCACACCAACATGACGATGGACATTTTGACTTTCACTTCCCTTTTGGAGTTCCACATTCACAATATTTTTTTATATGACTGATATGGAAGAAATATATTTCAGTCATAAGATTAAGTAACAGGTCTTGCCAAAAACATTATTATGAAACTGGATAGACTGCATTATCCTATCTGGCCTACTGATGCTTCTTCTCCAATATTTCGTAATTTTCCTTCCTGCTCAGGCTTTCTGGAGAAAAAAATATTCATAGTATGGGCAAATGAGTAGAAGGAAGTTGACAAAAATTGAACATTTCACATAAAATCGCCCTTCCTTCCTTTGTTGCAGTATTTCTATGGTTTCAAGAGAAAATATATATTTTTGGATATTAGGAAAAATTTCTTCACTGAAAGGATTGTCAAGCATTGGAACAGGTTGCCCAGGGAAGCGGTTGAGTCACCACCCCTGCAGATAAATAACAGACATGCAATTGTGATGTTTATGTACATTGTTTAGTGATGAACAGGGCAGTGCTGGGTTAACTTTTGGACTAGATGATCTTAGAGGTCTTTTCCAACCTAAATGATTCTATGATTCTAATCTGAATCGGTTCTGAGGTAAAGGCTCTTTAAAAGCAAAAGGTGTGTTTATTTACCATCTTACAGGCTGTGTCCTATAAGAAACATACAAGTCAGTGGTTCTTGCTGTTGCTACCTACCAAGGAATATGAGGAGCACCCCCACCATAACTTGCAGGGTGAGCGACAGGCTGATGAGAATGATTAGCGGGACGTAGAAGGAAAAGGAGGGCCCTTGCTCCATGACAGCTTTGAGCTGGGAGGCGTTGGCCATCAGCAGGGCGATGTCCAGCATGCTCTCGGCTGCGCTCTTCTTGTTGGCGTAGTGGTTGATGTTGATGGGTCTGTTCCTTTGGAACCACTGCCACGTTCTGAGCTGGAGCCACCAGAGAGGAAAATGGTTATTCACGTCTCTTAACTGGTGGTGAGTGAGACATCACTTGGCCCACCAAATGATTCCTGTGGTCATACAGGCAGAGCCACAGCAGAGCTGAGATTTCTGTGCAGCTTTCCCACTGTTACCCCCGTCCTTGAGAGGAGAGCAGAAAACAGTGCCTGCCTCTACTGCCCTTTGCACTTTTTCCAGCTTGCCTGTAGGAGCAGTCTAAACAGTCAGTATGTTTCTACCCTGTGAAAAGGAGAGACTGAAAAGGCTGAAAAGTTTGCACTGAAACAAAGTTGGGAGGGAAAAACCACTGCAACATGATCCAGCAAAGAACAGGCTGTTGTGACTAACTTACTCCTGAAGGCAGACTTAAAAATACAGATATTCATTAAATTCACTTTCTCTCATCACAGATCCAAAAAGTTCCTTCATTACTCATGAGTCCTTAAAATAGGACTGATGTGAATTTGGCTACTGTGTGAGCTTTGCTTGCCCTCCTTTCCTTGCTACTCCTTCCTCTGCCGTGCCACTGTCCAGGACCATCCATACACCCATAGACAGATGTTTTTCCACTCAGCTATCATATGATCTGTTTTTGCCAAGAACTGCCCAATTACAAGGGAATCTTTTTTCCCTCATTTTCACATCAGCCGGTTTTGGTTTGGGGTTGTTTTTCATTTGTTTGGGTTTTTTAATTGCTCTGCAAACAAACAGGAAAATAAAAACCAACTGCAGAGCAAACCTAGGGCTAATTAACCCAATGGGATGAATATATGAGTGTTTCCTGATGATGATTTATGTGACCTGACTTGAAATTTGACTGCTTGTCTCCCAGAGGTGCCTATTTCTCCATGGATTAGATGCAGTTTAGGGTAACCAGGTTAGATTTAGCTGCCCAACTCCATGAGGAAGGAAGAGTAAGTGATCCTCTATCCTGCTGTCTCTGAACAGGTCAGGATTTTCATTCTTGCTGCTCTTACTTCTAGACTTCAAGAATAATAGAAAAACTATGAAAAGTAAGCTTATTCCAGCTGACTTCTTTAAACCTACTTCTTAGAGACTTTTTTACTGCCCAAATGTCTTCCTCCTTGCCAGAAAATTCTGTGAAAGAAGGCTTTGCAGGTTAGTTCAAATGCAGAAGACACCCTCTAATTACTCTCCTCAGCAGCACTAAACATGATCAACTCCCAAGCCAGGCTTGCCACAGTCCTGACCTAAAAGCCTCCTTTTAAATAGGGTAGATATTCATGTACACATTGCCAGTTTTTCCAGGGCATTTAAACACCAAACTTGACCTATTTTCACCAGACATGTTGTCATCCATCACAAGCCTGAATATTTGATGGAGTGTAATTTGTCATAGGACAGCAGCAAATGTCAGAGCTTTTTCTCAGCCTGTGATCTTGCCTTTACCAGGAAAAATGACCTGCAGTCATGAAAACCCCATGAAAACATTCACTTCATGTCTCCTGACTGATGCTGGAAAACCATAAAACAAAAAAACAAAAAAAAGAGCAAATTAGCCTTGTCTTCTGGGAGCAAGCTCAAGGCCACTGCCAGAGGTATTGAAGCTGATGCAGTTAGTACAACATGGGCACTTTTTAAAGATCAGACTGTGTTACACAGAAGTATATAGACAGGCAATGAAAGAAGAGATGTTGCCTTAAGCTCAGGAGAGTGACAGACTGTACAATAGAAATGATAGTAGAACTTGGTTATGCAGCTTTATGGTTCCAGGGAGATTCCAGGCATTCAGCAATGTGTGCAGCACACAGTACGAAACATTCCCTGTGCTGTGAGCACCCACAGGGCTGTGGACAGGGACAGTGGAATGTCTGGAGATTTTCTAGGATGCATGTAAAGGAAGGCTTTTCCTGCAGGTGTCAGTCACTTGGCAAAAGAGCAGTATGCCTTGCACGTGATCTGCTTCAGTCTCAGTGCAACCAAAACACCTTCTCACACACATTCAACATTCAAATTCCTTGGCAAGCTAAGCCCTTGTGTTCATGTCTCCAAGGGAGTTAGAGGAAAGCCAGCACGTGTGCTCACATGTGTGTAAGAGCCAGGTGTAGCTGGGATTTTGCATTCCTTGCAGTATTCCCTGCCTGCCTTCAGGTCCCCAGTGCTGCAAAGCTTCAGCCTCTCAGCACAGCAACCTGCCCTGCTTGTCTGTGCACAGTTAGACTAAGGAGAGGAGTGAAAAGCATCTCCCTCTTGCTCCATCTGTGACTGAGTCCCATGGAAGAGCTGATTTTCCCAGTGACATGGTGCTGTCCCCACAGGCAGCACCACTCTGGGTCTCCTCACAGAAGCAGGGGCTGTCTCCTTGCCAGGAGCACTGCACTCTGCAAGGATAAAGCCACAATGCCATGTCCTAAATGGGCACGTTTTTGTTTCTCTAAGATGGAACCTTCACTCCAAGGATTGCACAGTACTGGTTCACAGTCTGCTGTGTTATTACAGACTTCGGCCCTGCTTCCCTTCACTCCCCATTTCAATGGTACACCCAGAAGAACTGAGTTCCTTTGAAATACAGAAAGGATTTACTGGTTACGTTTATTAAAAATCAAATACAAGTGGCTCTGCAGCAAATGTCCTTAGGTGCTGAGTTTCATGAATCACAGCTAGTGATCCAACAGGAAGGAAACAGCACTGAAAACGGAAATACTTGAAAACAATAAAGGATCTTTTGTAAATACAGTAAATTGTTACTGTAAGGATTAGAGCAGTTTTCTTTTTATTTGGGGTTAGTTATTAATGCAATTTTATGGGCCAGCAACCTTGATTCAAAATGAGAATGGACCAGAACGACCTCTGGGTTTGTAATGCCATAGAGCAAGCTTCCTGAAACTCTTGTGTTTAGGAATAAGTCTGAATTCTATAACAATGGAAACCTGCTACATAATAATCATCAGTGCCCCTCCTCTGCCCCTCAGAGGAAGTTGTTGACCCCAGTGAGTCTCCCCTCAGCCTCCTCCAGCTTAACAGACCAAGGCTTCCCTTCCAGGCCCTCCACCATCCTCATGGTCTCCTTATCTCTAATGGATCCTTTGTACACCTCCTCAGAAGATATTCAGTGATTTTTCCTTTAAAAAATCATTAGATCACTTGTTTAGTTTAGCACTGACTCAAGGGAGAAAAACCCCTACCCCTGGCTCTGGAATGAATCATCAGTTTCATTTCCCATGGAAATTTTATTCTGAAGAGAGGGGGGAGATGTTCACCCAAGCACCAAGCCAGTGTAACACTAACTGGTTCGTGAGAACTCTGCAATCACATCTTGACATGCTGTGGTTGCAGGCAAATAAAATTTAAAAAGAAAAAAAAAAAAAGGAAAAATTCAGTATGTGTTTGTATTTCATAGACATCATGATTTTCCAGCAGCTTCAAACACCTGTGCTTAAGAAGAATCACTTTTATACAAAGAGAAAATGCAAGTATGACTACAATAAGAAAAAAATGTGGTAATCATGTTGACTCCTGAGAGCTAAAAAAGTTAATATTAAAAAAGGAAAAAGTACAGACTGCTGAAGGCCAAGCACTGTTTTCCTAAGGCTGTATTGGTTCCAGGATCCAGTTAGAATATTTCTACTTATTAAATTAGTTTCAAATAATCAGCACACCTCATGATTAACTTTGTGAAATGAAGGAGTAACTTAAACTTGTTCACACAGCTATTTAAATAGAAGTTTGCTTCTATATAATTTTTTGCTGCCTTGCATTATTACTACTCATTCCAGTCATTTGGTTTTACAATACTATTTCTCACAACCAGGCTGTGAACTATTTTTTGTGGTTAACACACTGTTTACTCTAGCTACTTAAAAAGCATGCAAGCAAAAACTTATCACCAATAGTATCAATATTTGGAGTATATTGAATACTCCAAATTCAGTTTGATATGAGTAATATCAATATGAGTAATACAATTTCAGACTATAAGCAGCAAAATAATTTCAAGTTCCTACAAGCTGGTTACTTGCAGTATGATGCCAAGAAACCGCCTTGTTTCAAATTACTTTTACATTCCAAATTACTTCTGAATTAATATACAGACTTCAACGCATTTTTAGGAATAGCATGATTAAAGCTGTTTATTTCTACTATCCAATTCTTGTTCACCTTTTTCATAGCTCTTCTTGAACTCCTTCATCTAGCACATCCTGTTATCTTGGAAACACTGAACTAGATTTTACAACATGGTGGATGGGGAGCGTTTCAATACGGACCACAAACAAGGAAAGCAACTAGATGGATCAAAAAACAGTTACAATCTGTATTTGTATGAACAGATCCTTTGAAGAAGAGACGAGATACTTCTTGCCAGGTATAATTACACACATTAGTCAGTGAGGTGTGCCACGCCAGTCCAATCCTAGAAGCAAGGAATTTCTTGTTTCTAAAGCCAGATAGCTGCTAAAATATGTATTCAAATGAATGTTGGAATAAAAATAAACCACATCAAACCACTGTGTGACCACTTCTTCAGAACTACCTAGAACCTAAATGATCTTTTTTTAATCTGTTTGCTTTGAAGGTAACAACTACACCTGCATTTCATGTCAGCTCTTCTTTATGAGAAGGCAGTGGTCTGTAGTGAAGATGTGCAACAGAGTCTGTTTTGAAGAGAGGACAGATGCTGGGACGGGTAGGAAGGAAACCAGGGTGGCCCATGTTCTGATGCCTGTGAGCATTCCTCAAAGCAGACACACTTTTGACTCCAATATGGAAGATTCAGGCATCTGCAGATGGTCTCTCCAGGTTTAGGTGGCTGCTGAGCCGGGGTGTTCTTTTGTTTGTGCGAATTGTGAACACAGATTTTTTAAAATATCTTCTATTCAGAGAAGGGTTTTTGAAAAATCTGTCCCCATGTGTTTTACCTTGCATATACTTTGTGTGTGTGTGTGAGAAAATTAGAAAAGTGTTTATGAAGTTCACTGAACTGCCACTGTATACATTTAAAACAATGGAATAGCATGTCTCACTGCTTATTCTTTATATGGCACTCACTGAGAACTTGAGTTTTGATGGGAAAGACGTAACAAAATGAGGGTTGCTTGCAACTGAAGATGAAGTAAAACAGGAAAGTTGCAGAAAAATTCTTAGAACAGACCACACTGGGAAAAAAACCCCATCAAGAGTACTTGTGATGTAATCACAAAGCTGTGTCAAGAAAATGAGAGAACTGCTGAGAAGTCAGAGGTTTCGAGGAAACCACTCCAGATCATCAGTTTGACCTGCATATCCCAGCCTTGATTCATTTTACATAGGACTTACAGGATTTATTGAAACCAGGTTTTTATTTTTCTTGGTTTGATATTCATGACTCCAAGGGTTTGGCAGGGAGGGAGGGATGGAGGAAGGACAGATGTGCTACACGATCAGCCCAGTCTGTCTGTAACCAGAACGTTTTACCAGTGACACAGAAGAGGTTTTAGTACAGTGGTATCTGTGTGGCAGACACTTAGGCTGGAGTAAGAGCTGCCTTTAGGAGTTTAGTCCTTTCCAAAACAAGATAAAAGACACTCTTTTACATGTCTGTTTTTAACAGATAAGTGGCATGCTCTGCAAATATCCTTTATATTTAAACAGAATGTGGGATGAATACTTCCCAGTGAGGATGTCTGGTATGTTTTGACAAGAGGGAAGGAAAAAGCTCGGTATTCTTGTTTTTCATTTGATTACTGCACGGAAATTAACCATACAGGCACAAACACTTCAGTAATTCCTCTCAGTTTTGCAATTGCTTATTCTGCGTGGGTATGTGTCCCGAGCCAGCCGGGTGGGCAAAGCCCCGCAGGTGCAGCGAGCTGCGGGCGGGTCCCGGGGCAGGAGGGCCCCGGACAGAGATGCGGGAGCCGGAGCTGCCCGGATGCTCTGCCGGGCCTGCCCGGGCACACGGACCCGCAGCGGCCTCGCTGCCGGAGCGGCGCGGAATGCAGGCACAAAGCCAGCAATAAAAGCCGAGCAGCAGCGACCACCACCGCGCCCGCAGAGTCCCCGTGTCCCCGGCATGGCCAAAGCGCCGGGGAGGCCGCGGGCCCCGGACCCCGCCCGGCCCTCACCTGCTCCTCGGCCGCCGGCTCCGCACCCTCCGCCGTCCCGTTGAGCTCGTGGGTCTCGCTGCCGGAGTCCATGGCAGCCGCCCGGGCCGCTGCTGTCCCGGGCGGGGCGGCAGGGGAAGGTTCCCCGCGGGGCAGCGGTTCCCGGCTCTGGCCCGGCCGCCCCCACCGCGCCCCGGGGCCGCCCCCGCCGCCGGGGCTGCCTTCCCCCGCTCTTCCCCCGCTCTTCCCCGCCTCCTGTCCCCGCCTGCCCGCGGGCGGAGGTTTCCGCGCAGGGCCGGGCCCGGCGGAGCGGGGCAGTGCCGCTGGAGGCTGCTTGGCCCGGGCTGAGCCCTGGTTCCCAGTGTGGGCCGGGAGTCACACTGCGGGTGATCCTGTTTGTAGGGAAGCGGTAGTGGATGCAAATGACTCATTCCAGAAATCTGTCTTGACAAAGTGGAAGGATAGAATTTGATTTTTAAGAGCTCTCTGATCAGTGTTTTTAGGGCTTCAGTATCATTATCTTTTTTTTTATCACCTCATTGTCCTATATATTTTTGTCTCCCTATGCTTATTTTCCCTCCTGTGCTGTGACAAGGAGGATGTACAAAATCAAAATCATCAGGTTTGTTGATGATGGGACATTAGAGGAACACTCAGATGCATAGAAACAACTGCCAGCAAGAGCAGAAATGTAAAAAATAAACATAAGTAATTGGGTTTTATATGACCATATGTAATTTCTTTTAAAGCCTGAACAGCTCATCTGCACTGAAAATGTTCCTGAGTAGTTGTTAGTGCAGTGGGCTAGGAAACACTAATTTGGAGAGAACAATAAAGTTTGTTGTCATAGTCCATAGAAAATGGAAGAAACAATGTGTTATGACAGCAAAGGTGCATGTGTATAAACTATACTGTTCTTAACAAGTACAAGGCTTAAAAAGGCACATTGCTTTCCTTAATTTTGGGGTTTGTGGTAGCTAAACTTCAGTAATACACTCAGCTAGGCCAGCCTTTATCAGATATATTACCTGTTCATTTAACAGTCATTAAATATGCATGAACCATAATTGTTCATTTGGATACCAGGACAACCTGATTAGAACCCTCTCTGGTTGCAAGCATCCAGTGACATTTTCAGAGATACTGCTATACTTTTAATGACCCCTTTTTCATCTGCTGTACCTCCTTGCAAGTGCATTTAAGAATCTTATTGGGCGGTTGCAAAGGTTTGATGTGCTCTAGTGAAATTATTCTGCCCTTAGTCCTAGAAACGAGAGGTCTGCTCTTTGGACATGACAGTGACAGTGCTGAGTGATTCCCCCTATGTGCTAACTCCCTGTGTGCTGCATAATCATGTGCCAAGGACACCTGAGAGTAGGACCTGTTCTTAATCCTGTAGGAAATAGGTGTAATTTCAGTCGAACTGGGAAACAGCTGAATTTGTGTTTGTGAGACATATGATCTGAAACAGTAGTTCTTTGTTGAAACTTCACATTTTTCAGTCCAGTATAATTTTTTTAACAATAAAATTTCCTGTTATCCAGACTTTGAATTAGTTCTGTGGGTTGAATCTGAAAAAAAAATCTTTTGCTGCTTATGGAAAAGACCCTGTGCTCCCTATGCAGAAATAGCCTCAGACTCAAACTGTGGTCAGAGAGAGGCAGACTGGTGGTGTGATCAGTCTGCAGCCATGGAACAACAAGACAATGCTCTGTGGTAGGTAGCTCTTGTTTGTGTGTCAATTACAAGACGAGAGCCTGCAAGTGTTGTCCCAGGAGTCTGAGTCAGGGGTTCTGGAGAGTGTTTTGCAGACCAGGTACTGGAAGGTGCACAGACAATCCTTGGGACCACTGTCAGAACAGCCATTGAAATCTAGATGAGAATACTGAAAACAACAAAACCCCCCCTGCTCTGCATCTTTGCATCTTAGCTGTGAAAGGGGACTCTCAAGCTGTTAGTAATTACTAACCATTTTGTGGGTTTTTTCCTCAAAATAACTCTGATGACTATGTGACAGGCCCAGAATGATCCTAAATGTGGAAACAATTGGAAAGGACAGCACTATGAAATGCTCTAGAATAACTTGAACTGCAGAGCTGTCTGGTCTAAAAGTTCTTCTGGGCTTGAGCACTGTCTTTTATAAAACTGTGATGTGTGTTAATGATTTCTCTTAGCTGGTAAAGTGTCTTGGTCGGAAAATCACATTTGCATGTGCCTGAAGCTGCATAACTTAGCTGTTTGTTACAAAATACACAAACAGCACGATATTTAGGAGGTGATGGTGTGTTTTTAGAGGATGTAGTCGTAGTTCACTTCAGAGGTGCTGAATCTTCATCTAGGTCGTGAATGAGATTAAGAATCAGTTGCATTTATATTCCCAAACTGTATTGTCATTGTTTCATTCTAGCCAACAGAATTTTCTTACTGTCATTAAATTCCTTTTATAGATTTTATTATATCAAATAGATGGAGAATGATTTAAATACATCTGTGTGCAAACTCTGGGATTTAATGTTTACTTTTGAAAGGTGAATTTAAACTTTTTTCATCAAATGTACAGGCAGTGATAGGTCAGAGATGACCCATTTGCAGATATATACCACAAAGCAAGGAATTCAAAGAAAAATCAAACCTAATGTACTTTTCAGGGTTGTGCAGAGGTGCAGCAGTGGTCTAGAAGAGGGGGGTGGAAGGAGGTTATCTGTAAAGCAGAGTAAAGAATGCACATGTTTAAAATGCCAGGTCTCATTACAGGTGTGAATCTGAATTGTATGTCCCCACATAGCTTGTCAGCAATCAGGTAAATAAGAAGAATCAGGCCCTAGAGCTACTGTTGGTGATTCAATGAAAAGACTAATCTAGTTAAATGAAAAGGCCTTTGTGTATGGTATTACTCCCAAATGTAGTTCATAGAACAATGTGTGCTATTGAAATGCATTAAGCAAAAAAAAAAAAAAGAGGAAAGGAAAAAAGAAAATAAATGAGCTGTTCAAAGGTTTCTTTTGTATCAGACTCAGGCTTTCAGGAGTAGTTCCCAGCTTCCAAGATGTACGGGGAGAGGAGGGAGAGAGGAAGAAAGAAAAAGAGACAATTTCCCCAGAAGGTAGAGCACCAGCTCCACAAGTGACAGCAGTAGTGAGGCTCCCAAGAGCCCAAGCGCTTGCCCTGTGTTATGAATGACATTCTATTTGTCCAATTTATCAAGCAACAAGATTAAATGTAGCAGCAAATTTTTAATAGTAACAATTATAAATTATAAATTTAA
>VZTT01008933.1:17522-34257 GCA_013400855.1 Buphagus erythrorhynchus
TCAACTCCCAACACCTGGAGGATGTCCTTTGCCCTGTCTTACCCATCTCCCCCATCACTCTGTAACAATTGTCTTCTATTGATCTAAATAAAATTTTGCTAATATAGTTACAATTTAATTAGCACACATCACATTTATCACACCTGCAATGGCCCAGAGGAAAGGCATTAAGGAAGCAGCCTTCATTGCCAAGGTGCAGCCCCTCCCCATTTGTAGTGTCTTTTGTTAGTATCACTATCTTTAAAAAAAAAACCCAAAACAACCAAAACAGCAACGACAATCCCCCCCTAAAAAACAACCCCAAAACCAACAAAGAAACCAAACAACAAACAAACAAGCAAAACAACAACCAAAACAAACAGGTGATGTTTGCCAGCTATCCCAGTTTTGCCGCACCAGTCAAGGCTTTGGAGCTGCTGTGCAGTAGAAGTATTGTGTCTGTGTGCAGGGCTGTAGGGCCTGATCCCTTTTGGGGGTTTTGTGCTCTCTCAAGACTGAGTTCAGGTTCCACAGTGTGCAATGGGATAAGTTTTTGTGCATTGCATGTACACATAAATACTGCAAAATAGGCTTATGTGTGTGACTGATGTGTGCAACATGGGAGCCCACATGTCTGGAGTGTGCAAGCAATGGGGCAGGTTTTGTTCTCCAGAAAGGGTTCCTAGTTAAGGTTAATTTTTTCAGAATTTCTGGAAGTTTTTGCTAGATTCTCTGGAGAAATCAGGTTGAAAGAAACATCAGGAGGTCAGCTAGCCTAACATTTTGCTCAAGTAGGGTAAGCTGTGAGGTCAGACCCGGTGACTTAGGGCTGGCTCCTGCTCATTCGCCTTTAAGCATTTTTTGGTAGTTTCTTTGCATGATAATATTCCAATATATGAATTTACAAATATAAATTTACACCCCTTTCATGCTTTCTTTTGCTGGGTTCATAGACAGAATCTTTTTGGAAAGCTAGAAATTTTACAGTATAACTTTTCATTTGTTTGTTTGATTTTGGGGAAATCACATGAAATCTTTAGGTCTGGATGATTTAAAGCGATATCTACTTCAAATCCCATTGTGATAGACCAGCTAAGTACCAAACACAGGTTGCTGTTTATTACTGACACACAGTTTAAAGTAGTAAGAGGAAATTCAAACCCAGATGGAATTTCAAGGTCAGAAATCACTATTGTGATAATTTTGCTTGAATTTCACACAGCACCACTCACAGTTTGCCCAGTAGCTTGTCGTTAAACCAGAGAAGGACAGTTGGCTTGGATGAAGTCCTTGGCATTGCTTTTAAAGCTGACATTAAAAGAACTTGACAGCTTTGGGATGTGGTGAACACTCAGCCTATAGAAAAGACTGGACTGACACAATTAAATATGATACATTAGGAAATTTTAAAATCTGTTTTCACCTGGAAGTACCAAGTGGCCTCAGCAGAACCTGTAAACATTATTTCTGCCTGTGGTCTGCATTCCCCTCTGCAGTTATGCTGAGGACTGTCTGTAAAAATACAAATGTTCTGGTGTTTTACTGGTAGACTATCAGAAAGATATTGCAAATGTTTCTCTCTTCTAGTTCCTATCTCCAAAAACGCCTATATACATAAGGGCTTTTTCTTGCAAGACCTGTTGCCTGATGAGAGCAGCGCCATCTGGCTTTGTCTTCCTTTTTTTCACCATATATTTGATGCAGTGTGTAAAACGAATTCCAATACCATCAGTTTATTAGCACTGTTGCTGTGTTTTCACTTCACTAGATGCTTATACTTGCAATTATTTCCTGTTGTCGGCTTTTCTACTTTTACTTGCTGGGTGACTCTTGTATTTTATTACATCTTGATGATTGCACTAGTTGTGATTAATTTTCTTTGACTTAGAGTATAGTGATCATGGAATTAATAGTACATAAAATAAATACAAAAGGTATCAAGAATATAATAATGCAAGTTATATAGCCCATGGATATATAAATATCTTTGTATTTACAGGGTATTTGTTATAATTAATTCCTATCTGTTTTCATAGAAACTTTGTAGAAACTTACATGGAATATAAGTTTAGGGTAACTGCCCCATTAAGATGTGCATTTTACTTTTTTAACTTTGCTGTGACAGTTTCTGCCATTGCCAAACTGTGCTGCCAGCATCTCTGTTTAATGCTCCCATTACTCATGTAAAAGAGTCGAAGATCAGTCCAGTGTTACTGAAATACTGAGGTGTGGAGGAAATTACCCACAGATAAATGGGGTTTAGATCTGTAAATGTGATTTTTAAACTCCCTGTCTAGCTGGAGATTAAAATCAATAGTTGTGCTTCTACCTAAAGAAATCATTTCACTGAGCATCCTGCTGCTGAATCTGCCTGAAAGCTGAACCCTGGTTAACTCACCTCCCTGAGAGTCTGAGGATGGAGCTGTTCTCCATCCACCCCAGGGATGTCCAGATTGTATTGATAAGACTGAAGTCTCTCTGGTCTACAGGGTGAAGATGCAACTTTACATTAAATCATAGGCCTTAGAGGAAGGAAGTTGATAGTTCTAGATAAAAATTTGGGGTAATGCCCAGAAGTGCAAGAAGTTTAGGGTCTCAGCCCAGCATGGAGCTGCTCAGTGATGCTTTGGGGAGCATAGGAAAAGCCAATCCAAAATCACTCTTGCTGATCCAGCAAATATTTTCATGGGAAGTGACATGACTGCAGTGTGAGAGGCAGAGCACCCTGATCCTGACAGCAACAAAGCCATGGTTAGGGTGTCTGGGGCATAGGTCTGAACCCCTGCTGTTGAGAAAGGAGTTATCAGAGTGCTCTGACAGCTACACTGCTGCACTTTATTAGGCAAAAACACACTCTTTCATTTCAGAAAAGAATTTCACCCATCTGCTGGAGGGGGAAAGTCATTCTAAGCTATGGGTCTTCATTGAAACTGGGTGACTGAAGTGTCTGAGGATAGAAGGAGGAAAAGTTGCTGCCTCAAAACATTGGCAAGCCAGGCATGCTGAAGAGAGTAAGCCTCAAAGGGAAATCCAGCAATGCTGGCTTGTCCAATCCCATTGTGATAGAACAACTTGGGTGCAACCACAGAATCCCCAGATTTGCTTTGGGATCAGCTGCTTCAGGATGAAGCACTGCTAAATGCGAGTTCAGTGCTGGGTCTGGCTCCTAAGGGACCTTGCAGTGACTAAACACGAGCTACATCCTGTGCTTGGAGCAGGCTCCAGGTGCCTGCACTGCACACCCGTGCTCTTATTCACTGCCAGCCTCCACAGGCCCAGGGAAGGCTGGGCTCCAGGCATGGATGCAGGCAGAATTTAATCTTCTGGACTAGAGCTATCTCAGCTGTAGGACTGTAGAGAGTCACTGCAGTGTGGTGGCTGCCAGGAGGGCGAACTGTGAGGCCCTAAATCTGTGTGATGGATTGTAAAAGGGTTATAATTCAAGGGGAAGTCATTAGTCCCTTCTGAGGATTTCCTTCTTGAGCACCACCAAAACATTTTTCTGACTTCCTATGTGGGCAGGAGCATTGAGATATGAATTTATCCTTCTCTCTGCCATTGTTTTCTGCAGGATTACAAACCAGAGGTAATCAATGACAGAGACAGGAAATGCCCTAATGCTGAGCCCAGGGCAGCTGTGATTTGGATGCTGTTGTGTGCTGCCTCTCTAGGCACTTGTTTTTTATTTCAGAAGAGAAACTCTAATGGTAGTGTTTAAGAGTAATGGATACTTACACCACAACACTGCGCAATCTCAGGACCTTTATAAAAGCATTGCAGCTGTAGACTCAAAATACAGAACAGCAATTTTGAAAAGGTTAAAAAGAAAAAGACCAAGACAGAAATTAACACCTTCACATTTTTAAGAAAGGAAAACATTTCAGCCTAGCTTAGAAATGCTGCATTTTTTTAATATCAGTGGTATATAAAGATGAAGGAGGAAGATGAGAAAGAAATCTATATGTGGACTCCTTAGCCTGGCTGTACCATGCCTCAGCCACAATCTTTAAGTTATGGTATAAGTCTTGGTTGTGTTATGGTGTAAATATTGACAGGTATTATTGTCAACAATTATGGTTAATCTCCTTCTTGGTAAGTAACATTGCAGATTTCCCTGGCAGACGCCTCTGCAATGGTGCTGGCTGTTTGGGAAGCGAGACATTAATACCTTGAGCATAGACATTAAAGAACAGCTGTCAGGAGAAATGCAAAATGTGAGAAGTAAAACTGCTCTGATGTACTTAATTGCTACTGGTCAGTCATTTACCTCCTAAAAACAGATTTGTCCCAAACCTAGCACACCTGGCATGAGGGTGAAAAGTTTAAAACTAGGGCTGTTTTCAAAACCACCTGTCTGAAAATATTGTAGGAAAACTAAGATTTCCAACTGTCCCAATTTGAGAGATGCCAATTTCTGATTACATATATGTTCCAAATAATTTTTGTCTTAATGTATTAAAGAAATCAGAATTAAAACTCCAGAAAACTTCAGCTTTGAGACCTTTACATCAGATCCATTGGTAATTTCAAAGACCACACAGTTTAGACATCAAGATGGACTTCAACATCCTGGTTCCAAAAATCATTAATTTTTTAAAGTGTTCTTAACTGTTTTTCAGACTAGACATAGTCAAGTGCATCTTTATTAATTTTGGTGGAGTCTCAAAAGCATCTATATAATTGGATAAAATAAGAGGTATGTGTAAGCCCTAGTATGTAAAGAGATCCATCTTGTTCTGTTCTGGCAGAGCAGCAAGGCCATTAGAAAAATAAATTAGATATTTATTCCATTTTCACTGAGACATCAGTGATCAGTGTGGCTTTCCAGGAATTTAAAATTTTTTTGGTAACCTTAGGGCAAAGTCTGAAGGTGAGTTCATAATGTAAATTCTCCCAACACCCTGCCTTTAGACGGTGTTCATCCAAGTCATAGAGAAAACAATGCCAAATGTAATTGCACTATTATATGGGATGAATTGTTGGAAACCAACATCTAGGATTCTATTGTTGTTATTGAAATGGCTCCAATTTATTAAAAGAGATTTAATCCAGTAAGTATATACAAAGCTTGCCTGTCAGTTTATCTGACTATGCCACAATAGATTTTCTCTATTTTTTTCTTTTATTTTTTTCTTTCTTTTTTAAAATAAATCTGTCAAAAGCAGTAGGAAAGGGCATCTTTGGTCAGTGCTCTGAGTTAGTTTGTTCTGATGCTGCTCAGGGCACAAAATACATGCTTATGTTATCATGTTGTAGTAATGATCCCAAGAAATTATTTGCTTTGCTTTTAAGTGGTGTGCCTCACTATGGACAGCATTACTGTCCATCCAGGAAATTAATTGAAAGTACAATTAAGGACAGTTACACAAGGCTTGAAAGAAAGATAGCCCCATAGAGCCAAACCAGCACAAATTAACCAGCTGCACATTGCAGTTCTTTAACCTGCTTTGATTCTTTGGGAGGATTTGAAAATGGCTGATACGTTTAACTTACTTTTTTTCACAAAGGTTTTAACAAAACTCTTAAAATTCCTGAGTAATCTAAGTAAGAGGCCCTGTTAAATCATGAGCTAAACCCTGGTTAAGCAGCTGCAAACAAAGGAAGTCATATATGTGTCTATAGGTAGCAGTGAGTGAGAGCTGAGGTCCAGGATTTCTGCCCATTTGGGAAGGCTGTGGGGGGAGCTGCTGCCTCTGTGCCAGGGGAGAGTTTTCCTGGGAGCAGATCTGGCGTGGAGCTGTGCCATGGTGTGCAGAGCTTTCCCTGCAGCAGGACCTGTCATGCAATCCCCTCGGGTGGGCTGCAGATAGGCAGAACAAAAAGCAGCTTTGTGCTGAGGCCATCAGATGCCCTGAGATTTCTGCTGTGCCGAGGAGCCTGGGTATGCACTGAAAGGAGAAAGCTGCTCTCAGTTTCCAGCTCAAGTTAGAAGCTAAAAATCAAGAGTGTGGTGAAACATGTCTTCAGAAAAAACTCAAAGGAAATGAAAAGCTTTCAGTAAAGGTAAACCAGGCCTGTAGACAGTACATTTGAGGATACTTTGGGTTAGTCTTTTGAAGTATGATTCTAGAATACAATCGTAGACTTTTGCGCCGGTTTTTCTGCTATGCAACTGAATTAGCACAAGGAGAGTAAGATTTAAAAAGTCTTTCTTGTGTCTCTGTGTATCCACTCAGGTTTAGAGATACAGCTTGCTTTGATTTAAGAAGCTCAAGGGTATCTAGAACCATTCTCTTCAAACATAATTCACTATAGACTTGCTGTGAAAAGCACCTATGTGTTACTGGAAAGGCCAGCAGCCCAATTAAGGAGATCTGCAGACGTACACAAACATAATTGATAACACTTCTTCATGGTCTAGTGATTTGAGAAACAACCTGGCACAATCAGGCATTATCTCCTAATATCTATACTGAAATATGAACTGGAAAGAGTTAAACTGCCTACCCCCCTCCCATATTTACATCCTAACTGGGTGGTACTGTGGTACAGAGCACAGCTGTGTGTGCTGGCTGCCAGACATTTCTGATTCTGCCAGTGCAGAGCAATCGTCCTGATGCGTCTTTAAAGACACTTTTGATTGTTGAAGTGAAGTGGCTCATGGGCAAGGAGCTGCTACCAACACGATTTCCAAGTTGTGGATGTGTGGGTGAGCCCCTTGCTTGTCATGCCTGTGAGTACTGTGCATCTCTTATGGGGACGTGCTCCAGGTGACTCTGCTTGAGACTGTGGTCTCTTCTGGCCTGGCCCATTCCATCGTTCTGTGATTCTGTAGTGGAAAGAGAGCCTGTATATTTGTGAGTTGATCCAGATCTTGTCGAAGTTGAAGGAAATCCTGCAGTGAGCTTTTGCTGTGTTGAACATGAACCAAGACTGCAGTAAAACATATAAAAATGTTTGTGTTAAAATGAAAGAAACCCCCACATTTGATACCTGCTGTGTAATTTGCATGTTTGATCTCCCTTGCCTACAACAGCTTTTCTCTGTTTTGGTTTATACAGAGTCTGTAGCTGTGGGTTTCTCTTCTTAGCTGGTAGTCTTTTGTAGGAATAATATACGCTGGCAGGAGGAAGAATCAGGCTGCTTCCAAAATAAAAATATATCGCCTGTATCAAATGTCCCATTGACTTTCACAGCCTGTGTGTGAAAAAAAACTTATTTAAAGTCTGTATTGCTGTGGGGTCTTGTTGGGATGGTTTTGTTTGGGAGAGGATTTTGTTTAGAATGGAAATGCAGTTAAGTGAACACCTACAGAGACAAATATCTTCATGTGTGCTCTCCTCTGCCAGTGCTTTCCTTCCCCCATTTCTGAGGGAGACTCCACAGCTTCCAACCCCAGATGCAAAGGTGACCTTTGGTTCTGGCAGAAAGTCTTTTTCTGCTGAGGTGTAGGCTGAAAGAGCAAAGATATCCTCTTTATAGAGTTTACCAAACCTCATCATTGACAAATAGGGTCAGAGACCACTAGTCAAGTCTGTTCAGGCTGGAGCTGTAGGAGGCATTCGTGCAGGTACATGATAGATTGCTGGGAGCCCTCCCATGGGGAATGGCCACCATCCTGAGGAATTATAATTCAACATATAAAACAGAAAAGCCTTTGATTCAGACAAAGCTCTGGGTAACTGCAAGCCAGGTCCAGGTAACAACACTCTGCAAGTCCTTGGGAGAAATGAGGAAATAACTCTTGGGTGGATTCAGGTTGTCAATTAAAATTTAATTATAGCCTTTGGCAGTATGAGAGCAAAGGTTGGGTCTGAAGCCTTTGTGCAGTCCTATAAATAAGTTAAAGCCATTAGGTGCCTTGGTCATAATTTGCAAGACAGCTTTTGCAAGTAAACAAAATCAACATTATGTGTGAGCCTGCAATTGTGAGTACAACTGTGCAGCGCAGAATACAGCTCACCACTCGTCTGTTTAATGTAAGAGCTCCGCAGCCTACCCACCTTACCCATTGCTCCAGACAGAATGGGTGTGGAGAAAACTTGAAATAGGACTGGTTTCCCATAAAAACCCAGCAGAAGATGTCAAGAGATGGTAGGTGTGGGTAATAGGAGTGTCCCTCCTGAGAACATCCAGCCCCAGGCAGCTTGTTGCTAGGCAGAGGCACAAAGGACACATTATATGCTCCAAGGATGAGTCTGTACATTAGAATTTAAGAAAAGAGATGAATTTCTGCCAAGAAATTTACTTATTTAGTTTTTCGTGCTGGTGTTTGATATTACTTTTAAAAGCAGTCCGTATTTTGCCTTGCTGACTGTTGTGTTTTAACTGCAGCACAATTCTAACGCCTCCCATTAAATTTTTTACCTTCTGCAATTAACTTATGTAAAATCAGGTGTCCAGGGTTTTTTCAAATTTTTTGAAGAAAATTACCTTGAGTATGATTACTGTGCCATGGCTTTTTGCAGTGCGCTTGCTCATTCTCTTACACAGTTAAATATGTCATTAAAATGCAACAGTGGTAACATCATGCATCTGCAATTACATTATGGAAACATTATCTTCATGGGATGATGGGACTTCAGGGACACAGCATAGTACAGGTTTGCACAAAAGCACCTTGAGGTTATTTTACCAGCATGATTACGTCTCTCTCGGCATGCCTTGACACTTCTGCAATGCTTGTAGACTGAATGCAGAATAATAATAAAACCTGAAAAGTAGCTTTTTCTTAAGCTTTTAAGCAATTTGACTGCCTTTTTGGAAGGTTTAAACTGCTGTGGGAGTTAATTAATGCACATATCTATTCTTATATACCTGTACTTACACACATCAGACAACATCCTGTGTATGTGGGTGCCCATGTAAATCCTGTTGGAGTACACCTGTTCAGTGATCAGATATCAATGGATTTCCTTTTCTTTCACTATTCTCAGCAAAAGACAGGCATCATAGAACCTTAAAGCTGGCCTTACCTGTTGGTCTTGCTACTCCACTACTGTCCTGAGCAGCCTGTTCCAATGCTTTATCACTTTTTCAGTGAAGAAATGTCAAGCTTTGCTTTTTTTTTTGCATTGTTGGGATGCTGGGCAAAAACACAATCTAAGCCATGCTGCTGCTGTGTCCTTGTGCACATCTGGAGTGACCCTGCTCCTTGAAATCTTGGCAATACACTGCTGATAACTCAGGCTCAAACCACTTCTGTGATTGAACACATGGTGTGCTGTGACATACTGAGCTTCCAGTAATCTTGTACAGGTGCAGATGGGGATACTAGGGGGTAGAAATGGCCTTTTCAAACATCTTTGAATTGGAAGTCCCTCCACTGGCTGCTGTCTGAGATTACTGACACACCCAGCATTGTTGGGGTGCGTGGTTGTTCACAGCCAGCCCGGCCCGGTGGGGCTCATGCACCACTCACACATCAGCCATATGCCCAGTGAACTCCTGCTTGCCACCATCCCTTGGGTCTGCAGGTGTGTTTTGTACAAGGTCCAGATGCTCTGCAGCTGCAGCAGCCATCTGCACACTCCGTGCACCACCTGAGGATGTGCTCTGATTTGTATTTCTGGATGTAAGAATCCGACAGATTTGAGGAGTCCCGAAGTGTCTGGCGTTCTTGTTTTTACTTATCACTTTTATTATCAGCCAAACAGATATATATGTTTAAAGCATTTTTTTAGTCTTCTCTAATGAGTCATGCTTTCAGTGAAACATGGTCTGTAATTATGTTCTTCCTTGGTTTTCACAGTCTAAGCGTTCCTTCTACATTTGACTAAAGCTTGTATTGTTTCTTGTGCCTCTTTTTAATTTTTATTTTAAGCCTATGGCTAAGAGAAGCAATTTAAAAACCATTAGAGTGTTGTCCTTGATGATGTGCTCATCAGAGAACAACTCTCCTAGGACTGGAATTATTGGGCGTCTTCAAAGCTCAGCTGGCAGAAACCAACCAAGCAAGGGAATTAGCCTAATCTATGGGATAGAAGAAATCCCTTTCTGCGTCTGCCAAAACAGAATAAAGAGGACCATTATTGGTGTGAGGGAAGGATCCTCCACCGGGGCCCCTGGCTGCTGGCCTGCATTGTGAGACGTGGATTATCCACCACTGGAGGTCTGCTAAGAACAGGCTGGAACAACTTGTAACTTGGCAGGAGTGGTGCATGCTTTGAGGAGCCTGCCTCAAAGCATCAGGCTGGGCTGGGTGACCTCTCTACAGTGCTGTTTTATCCCTGCTACTCCAATAGAGTTGTCTTTTTTCCTCTTGACAGGTGATACAAATGTAAATGCCTGTGTGTAGCTAAGCAACATCTCTGTCTAGTTCTGAAGTTTTGCCCCCAAAAGTAATTTTTTCTATTTTTGTCTGTGAGGAAATAGAGAAGTGGAGGTTGGCTCAGACCCTAGGGGAAGGCTGCAGAGATGGAGAGGAGCATGCAGCTCCAGTGGGAGCATGGAGAGGGAAAGCCCCTGTTCTGTTCCCATGGCACTGCACTCCAAAGGGCCCCACGCCCCTCATTCAGAATCTGAAGAGCAGATGGAAAGGTCTGTCAAAGGGGCTTGGAACACAGGACACAGAGAAGACAAAGATACACAGATGGTTCCAGGAGGGTCCTCCAAAATCTGTTTAAATTTCTTTTGAATCTGTCATTTTAAAACTTTTAAGTGTTGATCTAGATCTGGAATATTCATGCCTCTAGGGAAATCTGCTGCAATTCTTTAAATCTATCCCATGCCTTTGTAACTTTCTGAGTTTGCACAAAAGGTGTAATGTATTTGGTTTTAAGAAACAATAAGAAGAAACCTATTTAAATTTGCCATAACTCAACCATCCTGAAGTGGTGGATGTTGTGCTGTTAACAGCAGTGGGTTGTTTTAATACATTCTGACTGACATGAATGAACACTATTAAGTTATGATGCATCAGAATTTATGATCCAAGAGCTTTTTCTTTTACTTTTTAAATTTTTTCTTTTGTTTTTCTCTGAGCAAATGTATCTCATCCAGTCCCTTATGTAGGAATGTAGCAAAATCACTCCTCTCTTCTTCCCTCCTGAGGCAATTTAACACCCAAAAGATGTTTAGGCAATATTCAACTAGTAACAATCCAACAGGGTTTTTATCCAGAAGTTGTTCTATTTCTTCATTATTTGAATCATTCAGAGTACTCTGGAAATGTCACAGCATTCAGTGAAAACCACTGACAGCTCTTTGCATCCTTCCTGGAGTGTCCTATTATTGTTAAAAATGCATCCAGTGTAAAATAATGTAATGAAAATAGGCAGAAACCCTCTCTCTCTCAATCTAGTCTAAATTTAGCAAGAAACTCTTGCTTAGTTTTTAATAAAGAGAGCTTTGCTTTACTATCCTGTGCATACTAATACAGTCTTCTTTTAATAATAAAGAAGGCAATATTCTTAAAATTGACTTTATCATCAGTTAGCTGGTTAGTGCCACGATACGTGGCTTGGTTTTACTGGTTTACAGCTATGACAAAAGACATAGAATCATAAAATCCTGGAATGGTTTAGGCTGGAAAGGGCCTTAAAGATCAACTAGTTCCAACCCATATCTTCATTTTTAGCCCAAGAGTCACAAAACTGGGCAGCCACTACCATCAAACTTTGATTTTTTTACGTATTTGCATTTAGATATTTTTTGCTATCATGTTTTTCAACAAGGTTTTCCAGGTCTATCTCAGATTCTGTGTATCTCAGCTCCCAGAAGAGGTAAGGGAGCTGAGGTATTAGCCACTGCTGCCACTCCACACACACAGCACTCTCACCTGATATGCATGTCTTATCCAGCTGTTTCATGTCTTGCGTTCAGAACATGTTGAAGGGAACATGTAGGTAGAGGAAGCACAGCCCACTGAAATGAGCTTCAAACCAGGCTTGCCTCATAGCTTAGCCATGATATGTAACAGATGTATGGACCATTGCCTGGTCCATTACCTCTTGCCATTGAGCTTTCTTCCTTTGAAGAAACTCGTTTGTATTGCAGAAGGAAGGTCTGAACAAAGTTAACACGAGTTAGAATAGAGTTGCATGGCAGTGAAGCCCTAATGAATACACACAACAAGCTGGAGAACTGCTGTAAGCAGGAGGCTATTGAAAGTATGGTGCACTCTGTACTTTAGCTGCATCAGAAAATGTTTTGGAAAGTTATTGTCATCAGAAAGTGTTTTTGGATGGTGTGAATCTTTATCCAGCTATAGCGGAAGACAGCACCTCTCTGCAGTTGCACTCGAACTGTCTCTCTTTGGTAAGGTATGTCCTGTCTGACAGCAGAAATAATGATCCAGTAAAAAAATTTGACCAAAGTTTTTTAACTTCCCATTAGTGTTTCCCTGCTGGTTCTCCTTATTTTTCTGTATCTGAAGCTGTTTCTGTCTGCTGTTATGTTCATTAACTTCAGCTCCAGAATGAGCAGCTGGAATCAGCACATTTCCCTATAAACTGCTGCAGCCTGGAAGAAAGATTGGAAGACCCTGATGTGTCTTCCCATAGCTGCTGCTTCAGGATAGTGAGGAACCAGTTAGTGACTCAGGGCAAGAGCCTGCTTCAAACAGGCAGCTCCTGCCTGCTGTGCTGAGTCTGGATCTGTGAGGTGTACACCCATTGCAGCACTGGCAGGAGTCCCTGTAGCATTTCCTTTCTGTTGGTTTGTGGTTAGAAACTGCAAATTATTTCACAAGTGCACACGTATGGCAGTGTGGGTTATCCTGCTTGTTTTTATTATAGCTGTTAAGGTCTTAGGTTTCTCAAAATACTCTTTGCTTTAACAAAGAAATGCCTCTGCTGTTTTGCTGGGAGCTTCCTCTATGCAGTGTCTTTCCACCAGATAAGGTGTTTCAACCACTCAAGTGGACGGTGTAAAGAAAAACCATCTCACAAAAGGGGAAGGCACCTTTGCTGAGTTCCAGCTGGTTGTGTGGATGGTGGAACCTGAGCAATCTCTGGTGGGGAGCTCTTGTCCCCAGGTGAGGTTGAAGTGGAGATGTGCCTGCTGCTGTGGGGAGCCTGTGTTGCTGCCCAGTCTGTGCAACACATGGAGGGACAGAATCGCAGAATCACTAAGGCTGGAAAAGCCACCTAAGATCGAGTCTAGCTGTTAATCCATCCCTGTTCATCACTAACCCATGTCTTTAATCCATTCTTACAACGTTCTAAGCGACTCTGTTTCTGTCACCTGTGTCTTGCACAGATTTACTCACCAGCATCACTCATGCTGGAGAGCTCCTTACCAGGCTGGTGGCAGCTCTGCACGACGAGCCTGTTTCCGTGCTCTGCCAGGTGGATGCATCAGGCAGGAGTTGGTCAATCCCTGTGTCTGAAACTGACTGTGTATCTCAAAGTCATAGTAATTAACTCAGCCAGAGGAGCCGATCTGCTGAACTGTTCTCCTAGCTAACATCTGAAATGTGTTTAATGAAAATTCTGGAGTCTAACAGGTCTTGTCTAAAAGCACCTAATTCCAATGACTTATTCCAATAAGTCCATGCTTGTGAGAGTGCTCAGTTAATCTCCAGCACAGCACTCATTTGGCTTTTGGGGGTTATATTACGTCCACTGTAGATTAATTTCAGGCTGTTGTATTTGTTCTGACCAATTTGCATAATGAAAGTACGATCTCATTTTTATTTATGTTGTGATTAATGACAGCTACATATTAGATACTTGGGAAATGCTGATCAAAGGCCTGTGGTGGTAAATTGGGCAGAATTCTCCCCAAAACAAACTGCCAGCACAATCTGGAGCATGTTCTTGAGATTTCAGTGGTTTAAAGAGGATGACCTGTATGATTATTAAATACTTCTGTTTCCATTTTGGAGGTCAAAACCAGCTTCCAGAAAAAAATGGGAAATAATGAATTAACTCATCAAAGTACATCTTGGTCTGTTCTGTAGGGAAGTTTAGCTGTTAATTTATTCAGATCAAGTCACCTACCTCCAGCTGTCTTAAAATGCATTCAGAAGAAGGGGAATATTCATTCTAGCAAAAATAGTACATTCCAAAACTATAAAATTAAGAATGGGTACTAATTATTCTCATCTCTGGAACAGAAGAAACTGCAGAAGGTGTTAAAGCAAAGAGGGCAAGGAAGTAAATGTGAATGACTCATATCACAGCTTTCAAGGAGAAATTTAGTTTAAAAGATAAAACCTAAAGACTTCTGATGAACCTAACCAACCAAGCCACAAAATGGATAAAATTTAGGGTTGATAAAAAACAACCGACAATAGAAAAGAAACTTGAAGCATCTCTAGACATTGCAGGGATGAAATTAAAGGAAACTGATCAGAGTGTGGCTGTAGCCATATGAAAAAATGTGAGAAGATGGATAATAATCTAGATAAATGCCACAGCAAATGTAACCACATCCTATTTGAGATCCACGTTGCAGCCTCACCTGCAGCACTACTTTCAATTCTGTTTGCAGAAGGATTGTTTAAATAAAAACTACAGAGAAAAGCAGGTAAGAGATAAGCCAGATAAATGGCAGGCAGGGAGTGTATGGGTAAAAGGGGATGTTCTTAGAGACCTGAAGAGAAATCTTCCACTTCTATGTATTTTTGTTGCAGGAGAAGTGTTTTGAATCAGGAGGCATCAAATCTGGTGTAGTGAAAAAGCAATACACAGTTTCACTGAGGAGCTACTTCTCTTCAGATGCCTCTTTGCTGACCAAACATTAAGCACTAGAAAAGATGTAAAAAAACACCCCTAAAAATTGCTTAAGTTGCCATAAATGATTGCCATCCTCAGAAATCTACTTCTTAAATCCAGAGCAGGCCCCAGGGAACTGCAAATGTACCAAAGGTTTTCTAGGCACCATATGGTGGTTATGAAAAAATCTAACACAGGCCTATTTTTGAGTCAGCAGAATGGCAAAGAGGAGGGCTAAGTCTTGGAAAGCAGCATGTTCATAGTTATGAAACCCAAAGTGGTAGACAGGCTCAAGCCCTCAACACTTCAGCAACACTTGCTCTATACCTATTTATAAGTCATTTTGCTAGGGGGACATTAATCAAGTGAGAAAATACTCTTGCTCCAGCCTGTGAGTGAAGAAAGTGTCATGACAAAAGAAAAGTAAATAGAGCTATTTTAAGACATTGGAAGAGGCATTAAATGCAGCCGTGTGCTCCCAGAAGGTTTAGCCATGGCTGCTGTCTCTCATCCTGTGCTGTGAGAGCCATTGCAGCCCTGGGCAGGCTTTGCAGATCTTGTCTCATCCTTCGATAAAACAAAGGCTGATAGTGCACAACTACCTACAGAAATGCTGGCAAAGCATTTCAGAGAATGTTGATAAAAGCAGGCTGAGTGCCTTTAGGGCATCTGCCTTGCATGAGGAGATTTCTGTTGCTGTGATCTCTTACCCCATGTCAGAGAGACACCATGTGATGATTTTTAATAAATTCATTAGAAAGTATCTAAAGGAGGGCAATGAAGATGGTGAAGGGTCTGGAGGGGCCCTGTAAGGAGTGGCTGAGGGCACTTGGTTTGCTCAGCTGGAGAAGGAAGATTGAGGCCAGAGCTCCCTGGGGGCTGCAGCTCCGATCTCTGCTCCCTGGGACAGGGACAGCACCCAGGGAATGGCTGGAGATGGGCATGGGGTGGGTTAGGGGTGATATCAGGGAAAGGCAGCGGGTGGCACTGGATGGGCTTTGAGGTCCTTTCCAACCCAAACCATTCTCAGTTCTGTGATATCTGCACACTTAAAGAAGCAGAAGAGAAATATGAGCTTAGGGTACGATAGGATTCCATTTTTCTAGCTGTTGTACCACCGTGCCTTTGGTAAGATCTGAAAGGCAGCACTCCTGGGCTGCAAAGTATTTTTCCTTTGCTTATTTAGCTCTCGGTATGGGATAGAAGCTGTAACACTCATAGTTCTGAAGAATCATGGAATCATGGAATCATTAAGATTGGAAAAGACCTCCAAGGTCATCAAGTCTTCAGCCAAATCCCACCATGGTCACTAAACCACATTGCAAAGTGCTATGTCTGCTCTTATTTTGAACAGCCCTGGACTCCACCATGTCCCAGGGCTGTTCCAATACTTTGCCACTCTTTTAGTGATTTTTTTTCCCTAATATCCAGCTTGAACCTTCCCTAGTGGAACCTGAGGGTGTTTCCTCTTGTCCTATCACTTTTTACGTGGGAGAAGAGAGACACCCTGGCTCCAGCCTTCTGTCAGGGAGCTGTGGAGAGTGAGAAGAGCCAGAGCTACTGCCTGAGAAAGACTGATGTCTATAAATAAAGTGCATCAGATGTAGAACCTGATAAGGAGAGAGGAGAATGTGCAAAGTGTGCTCTGTGACCCAAATGAAAACATATGGCTTAAGCTTGAGTTGTGTATGCTGCAATAAACACTGTTAAGGTTATCTGAATATTTTCCTCCCATAGCAAGAACTTAAATTATCTCTTTTATCCTAGAATTAGCAGAAACAAGAAAAATACAGACTCTCCAGGGGCTGCTTTGCAGCCCAGTCCCCTGGGAGAGGAATGTCAGACCCCTGACATTCAGCAGAGGAATCCCAGTTATGCCTCCTCTTTGCCAAGTCCAAATCTGTCTCTTGTGAGAATGCTGCTGGATTGGTAACATTTAGCATCAAGGAATTTGTCCTCAACAAGGCACTAGCTCCCAAATGGAGGTGTCTAGGGGCTGATTTCTGTGGTCAAAGGGAAATGAAGAGCCTTTCTTTCCTCCATCAGCCCCCAATGCACAAAGATACAAAGCTTTTCCTCTAAAGTCGTTTCTACTTCACATTTGCCCTAACAAAACAAAACAAAACAAAACAAAAAAAAAAAAAAAAAAAAAAAAA
>VZTT01008936.1:2667-18427 GCA_013400855.1 Buphagus erythrorhynchus
TTTTTTTTGTATATTATTTTTTCATACGCTTCCGACATTTGTAACAACAAATTGGGTAAGGATGCGCTGGATTTGCTCGGTTGTCTCCATTGTTGGGATTGTCTGGAGGAATTCTGTCACGCTAACGGTGGCTTTTTAAGAGGTGAGGTAATAGTGACGTAAAAATAAAATTGCCAACTTGATGAAATTAAGGGGGAAATTAAGCTGTAGACGAGTTGTCATGACGACAAGGATGTTCTATTGATGAACTGTACTCCTCCCTGTCCAATCAGATAGTGGAGCTGAAGCTGGAGCATGAACAGGAGAAGACGCACCTATTCCAGCAGCACAACGCAGTGCAGGACTGCCTGGTCCGAGACCATCAATGGGAGATTGAGAAACTGGAGAAGCAGCTTCGCGGTGCCATGGCAGAGCACGAGAGCCAAACTCAGGAGAGCAGGAAACGAGATGGCCAGGTAACGATCAATAACGCTTGAAAGGCGTCCGCTTATTAGAAATTGCTGATAATGAGTGTTTCCTGTTTGCCAGCATTGTTGGTGGTGCTCGCTGGGGGAGCATTTGCGAAACTGGCCCATAAACGTGATTTCGTTTTTCTTTTTTTTCCCTTTTTTTCTTTTTCCGCTTTCCCCCCTCCCTTCCCACTGCTGAATAGGGCTTTAACTGCAAAAACCACAGGTAGCCAGATTAAAAATCCCATGGTGCGCTATAACTCGGCCTATTTATAATCTTGTCTCATTTTCTTTCATGATGGATTTGTTTAAGAAAAAAAGGTATCTGTTCTTTTTCCCCCCCAGCCCTCACACTCACCCCTCCTTTTCTCCTTCCTGGGCAATCCATGTGAATTATATCTGCTTCATTCGTGTGCTTTTTTTTGTTTTAAATCTCTGCAGGTAACTCACAAATGGCTTTATTTCCTTTTGTTCATGTCTTTTTTGTTTCAGTTTTTGTATTCTAGATTTGCATTGTGCGTTTGGTTCCGTGTGTCGGATGTTTGATAAGATGATGTGGGTTTGGGGTCGCTTACCATCACGTTTATTTTCCTACACACACGCACCCCTCCCATCCTCCATCTCTGTGGTCACTGTTGGAAGCCATTTGGCAGAATAACCCCCAGCTGGGGTAGCATTTGACTCTTCAAACTTCTGGATGAAATGCACACTGTCAGCATGGAAAATGATCTTTATGAGTTTTCACTTCAAAAACCATCTTACTGCCTTTTTTTCAATGTATTTTGTAAGGATGGCGTGCTATATTTTCCTAAGAGCCTTTATTAAAAAGGCCTGCAATGGCAATATTTTAAAAACTAAGGTGATTTTCTAGTTTCAAGAGTTTATAGAAAATAATCTTTCCTGATCAGCGTTAGAATTGCTTATCACGCATGGATTATTTTATACCCAAACTGGACATTTTGGTAAAGCATCTTTAGTGACACGTTTTCCGCGCACCGCCACCTTCCCTATGAGATGTTAGGCTCAGACTAAGAGGCATTTTCACTCTACTTCCCTCTAGACTGGTAGGCTGTGGCTTTTACTAAGACCTCTAATGAAGCTAAATGAAACTGAATTGAAAATTTACTTTTGAAATCAGTTGGTTTTTTTACTTTGAACGGCTCAGACTATCGAAATCTGGCTTAAGGAAGTCTCCATTAGGAAGCAAACGGCTTCTTGGGGAAGGTTGAGAGGTGTCTATTGCAAAGCCAGGACTTATTTCTCCATTTCCACCATTGTGGTTTTCCAATGAAAACGGGATATACTTTGTGAGAACACTTGGGAAGGGGATACTCAGGTGGCCTCTAAAAAAAAAAAATTAAACCTCGCCTTTTATTTTCCGCTGCATTGTAAGAGTGAACAAAGACTTAAGTGGTTCAAGGGATTGATTTTTATCTTTGCATTTTTTTCTTTTGGCCCAAGATAGATTCATCTCAGCTCTGGATCTGTTTGCGAGTGTCCTTTCAGAGTTGTAGCCTCCTCTCACCTGCATTTCTGCTGTTGTTTTGTTTTTTTTTTTTGTGGACAAAGGCAGACCTGTAACTCACGTTAAAAAAAGGCAGTTTTGGAATTATATAGAATTATTCTGTGTACACACCAGTGCTCATCCCAGTTCCTGTGTTGCTCTGTAAAACTGAAGACAAAAGGACAGGGACTCTCTTCAGCAAATCCTGAGAACTGGGAGGTGTCTCTAAGTCCAAGCTCTGGTTTGTGCTCTTGGGGGTCTTTTCTGGCAAAGGTTGGAGCCCAAAGTTTGGTTGTGCTTTCTGTCTGCAGGGAGATCAACCATGCTACTACAGGTGCTTTGTGGAAAGCTGGGAATTTTCACAGCTAGTGGGGGAATCTGAACAGTCTGAAAAGCAGAGTTTGGCCTTTTTACAGAGCTTTTCTTTGTAGTTTGAATATCCCTGTACAGTCATTTGAACATTGATGCCATGAGAATGACATGTAAATCAGGGAAGAAAAGGCAGTTGCTTTGACTAGAAGAGCTGTTGTTTGTTTAAATTCTAGTGAGACTCTCCCAGCTTTCAAGGACGCAGATTTTTCCATTTGGGAAAACAAATTTCTCTTCGCTCCTTCCTCTGGTCTTTGTATTCAAATCCACCTCTATCTTTGCAGCGAGCTCAGCAGACAATGTGTTTCTTGTGGAATTACAGCGCAGATTTTTAATAATTTTTTTTTAATCTATGCTTGTTTTTACTAAAAATATGTGTTTTGGACAACTGATTTGATCTGAAGCATTTGTCAGGCTCTTAACAAAGGTAACCCAGTCATTTAATGGGTATTTAACAACACTGCATTTTAAAAACCTGTTAAATTGGAACCATCTTTGACAGCAGTAATTTTTAGGAGTCCTTTGTGTCCCAGCGAAGGTGAGATGAAATAGGAGCGGAGGCCATTTTGCTTGGCGAAATGAAAAGTGGATTTGCTGGGTTATTTGAAAAATTTAAATAATAATTAGTGTTAATCACATATGAGTAGCTTGGTTTGAAGGACCTATCTGCTCAGTGTTGGGTGAATGATGTGAAAGCACCGTTATTAAAGGTATTCACTGGAAGTCTTTCTTAAATCCTTTTCCATATGAAAGAGTAGCGAATACGTATTTCTTAATATTCATGGTTAAAATATGGATTTCTCACTATATTCCTGAAGATGACTATGACTGAGCAGATCAATTTCTTTAACTAATACTGTAAAGATTAATTTAGTTTTTTTATTGCATATCCAAGGTCTCTACTTTCACATAGGTCTTCAGATGCTGTGAAAGACACTGTACAAAATAGTTAGATTTTATTCAAATATAAATACATTTATTAATGCTTTAATCTCAACTAGTGTATAAAAATTAAGATTTGAGTGCCTTGCCAGATTTTAATTAAATATAAAACAATGTTATTTCTTCGTGAAGTATAAGTTAATATATTTTCAAGAAAGGAATTTGATTGAAGCGTATCACCTTTTGTGTTGATGATAAATTTCTGGATAACGATTGCATTTCGCTTGGATTTCTCCATTTCTAGGAGTCTTGCTCTTATATTTTCACCTGGGGTTGCAATGCTTGGGGAGGAGTAAATTGACTTGTAGGTCAATAAAAGTCAAAGCAGTACAAAGGCTTTTATGCCATGCTGTGTTCTTGTAGGCTTTTAAATCCGGTAGGTTTTCTATGAACTGCCATAATGTTGTTATTCTTTAAACAGTAGCTAATCACACAGGATTATGTTTTTTTAAAAGGGTAGTTTTGAATCACTACTTCTATTTAATTTAGATATCTGGATTTTCTTTAGGAGCATTCTTAAGTTTGTTCACTCATTCCGCACCTCCCTGAGTAATTTTCGTTTATCCATCAGTTCACAAAACAGGGAGCTCCTTGCATGATGGAGCTTCCTTTATTTTAATAAAAGCAGTCTTGCTACGGAATCAGTGATTTTCTGAAGCAAGACTTCAGGTCACAGAGAATATATCCAGTTTGCTTGGAGAAATGAAATAGCAAGGTTAGGAAATTTTAATAACTGAAGCAGAGGGGCTGAGGTGTCTGTGGTGCTAGTTGTGCTCTCATATTTCCCCTTTATCCTTTGAATGTCCTCTCCCCAGCATCTGCCATGTGCTCTCAACCAGCTCAAAGATTTCCATGTTCCAGCTGCTGTACAGAGTTGGATCATTTTCCTGCTTGTTCTTCCTCCATTGACCTTTGGGCAAGAAGAAGAAATAAAATGTACCCCTGTAACATCAAATACAGCGCTTGGCACTAAAGGAGAGGAAAGAAAGTTTCCATGAGGAAGCTGAATCCTCTTTCCAGGTTGTGTTCTGAGATAATTGGCCAGGCCACTGTGTTCATCCAGTCCTAATTGGGTCAAGAGCAGCTGGAGTGCTCGGGCACGTTCTGCCCGCGTGTGTCACCAATGTCACGGTGTTGAATTTTAACAGGCAACGATTGAGCTCTCAAAAACGAGGCTGCTCTAAGAGATCACTGCTCTTTTGGGGTGTCTTGGGGCTCTCAAGAAACCCTTATTGGCTGGGAAAGAAAAGCCTTGAGTAGTTCTGAAGCTGTGTGAACACAAACTTTGAGAGCGGAGCTTGTTACAAAAAACCCCAACAAACAGGCTGGAGGTGGTAAGAAGAGTTAATAAGGTGTTATCCCATGGCTAAAGGATCTGTTTCCTTTTTCTTCTCTTGCTTTGTGAACTTTCCATAATCCTCTTGGCCTTTACCATCCTGGTTTGCTTTCCCTTCTCAGAAATCAGCAGCTTCTCCCCTGGTGTCCCATGTACAGCACATCCTATCACTTCTTTTCTGGCTTCTCCTCTTCGTAAATTTATTTCTTTGCACTTGGGATCAGCAATCTTTCTGCAGCTATTGCTTTGCACCTGGTTTTGTCTGAATTAATTTGAGCCTCTGGAGTTAAAATAAAAAACCAATAGCAATCACTATTTTCATTCCAGCAATGATAGGTATTTTCGTTCCAGCAGGTACTTGGTATATGTTTGTGGTTCTGTGTAGATAATTAGTGTATCAGCCAAGTGGGAGTAACAGAGGACATTTATCTTGGCTCCATAAATGTATGGAGGCTGGCTGTGCTGCTGTGAGTCTGCTGCAGAGCTCTGTCTGCTATTGACAAGAGAAAATACAGAAAAAACCCAGTGGAGACATTACCTACTTGTTTAGTGATAGCTGAATACCCAGCTCATGCCCAGTTTCTGTCTGTATGCAAATACTGCTGCAACAGTAACTTTGCAGTACTATATTAATAAGAAGGATTTGGGGAGCATTTTTTTCAGAATAGGAGACTCTCTTCAACTTTGATCTGAAAGAAGCTATTGTTACCTCCAGATAAATCACTGATCAACTCTTCTGCTTCATGTAATTGTTTTGCTATCTCCAGACACCTGTTCCCACATGGTTATTCTCCCAGTATATGTGGAAGCAATTTGCTTGAGGGGATCTGGAGGGTACAGATAGAGGTAGCCTGGGAAACATTCAGATGCTGACGGGGCTACTGAAGTCACTTCTGTTTACAATTTGGAGTAAATAAATTGTATGACTCATTTTTTTATTTTACTTCCTTTCCTTTTCTTAGCAGAAGATGTCTCTGGCATGGGAAGAAATGCACTGCTTGCAATGCAGGCTTTCTCTGCAGCCAATCTGAATCCTAGAGTTGCAATCTAAATATTTGTTTGTTGTATTTTACTTGGAGAGTGGCTCTTGGGCTGCCAGTCAGACTCCTGTAGACAGACAGCCGTTCCCTTTTAGCCTTTCCCAAACAAAAGCTTTTGGCTATATTGCAGCATGTTTAATTTACCACCAGTCAGCCCAGGATAATGAACATGATTGTTGATGTAAAGTATTTAAAGTACCAAATATTTGTTGCAGCACTTCTGTGGTTTTCCTTGGTTGTTATTCACAGTCTGCTGACTCAGGGCTGCCGTGGATCCCATTGATGGGGAATATCTGCTGAAATCAGGGATCTGGTGCTGGGTCCCATGGAGATGTTCACACTGGGCTTTCACTCAGAGCATTGCTGTGAAATGATCAAATGCAACAGTTTCTTGTGGAAATACTGAGATACTGTGAACCCACAGAGCTGGCTTTCACTTGAGTGAATGCAGGGGAACTGTGGGAAGAGTTTGGACTGCAGCATTGGCATAATCTTCAGGATAAGATTTAAAAATGAGCCTTTGCTCTGAACTGGAGCAGACAGTGCAGGCTCAGTGTTCTCTCCATCAGGGTCTGGGTCTCCTGAGCACATCCCCATCCCTGCTCAGGTGAACCCACCTTGGCACGTTTGTGTTCCTGTGTCCCACTCTGGCTGAGCTGCTGCCTTGGGCTGGGACACCTTTCAAACACCTGTTGATCCAGCTGTGAACATCTGCCACTCCCTTACTTCATGCACCCTTCAAAGTGTCCTTGTGCCATAGAGGGTGATCATCTCTGATGTCTCCAACGTTTTTCCTCGACTCTCACTCTTTTCATTAGGACTGAAATTGGATTGTGAGGAATTTGGGGTGGGATGTGTGACTTCACTCTCTCCTTTTATGCTTCAGTCAGCCCAGCACTTGAAATATTTAAAGACCTTTTTGGAAGGCATACATTATAGTGCACTAATGGTCATCTGCTGATTAAAAATGTTAAGTTAACTTAGGAGACAGCACACATTTTGTGCTGTCTACAGTGTATGTAAAAGAGAAAGCAGTTGCCATAGAAACTAGCTCATCACATAATATGAACTCTGAATCTGAGATGGAGTTCTTTTCAGCAAAATGGACTTTCTGTTTCTATAATAGGAAATTGAATATATCTGGTAGTTATTATAACATTGCAATCAGTGTTTTTATATTCTTTTTTTGTTTCATTTTAAATATTGGCAGCTGAAGGTGGAGTATATAGTTTCACTCATCTTGGGGGCAGGGTGTAGATTGTATGGCAGTAATTTTATTTCATACCAGCACTCCTTAATTAGGAAAAAGTGATTATTTCCTGCATAGATGTTAATAAACATAGATTCATTTCTCTGAATAGAAATGAGATCAGTTTTACTCATCAGTGAGATTTAAAGTATCTTTATGCCAGGTTTTAACACATCCACTAGGTGTGGCTTTGCAGGCAGGGTTTGTGTGTGATGGCTGCAAGGAATGATTAACACTAATAGACAATAAGTTGTACATGGTGTGAAATCATTTCTCACATTAAAGTTACATTAAGGAATCCTGAAGTCAGAAATGATCAGATACAAGCAGGTGCATGTACAAACAGGTAGTAACTGCAGCATTTGAGGTGGTGTAATGTGATTTCTAAGCAGAGAGGTAAAAATGCTGTGTTAGTCTGCAGAAATGGTCGATTTGCAATAAAATCTCTTGATTTTGATTTGATTGATCTCTTGATTTGGTTGAAGGAGCTTCTGCTTTCTGTGTGAAGATTGGTATATGGCAAAGCCAGACTCTGAATTTGTTTATTGGTATTACTTCCAATTGTGTCCAAATCTTCAGAGTGTAGTTTCTGTGATATTGGATTGTTCCAAATATTACAACTAAACTTCTTCAGTAAATGTCTGCTGCACAGAGGAGGGAATGCTTGCTCACAACTTTATTAATGGTTTTTAGTTCTTTTGAAAATTGCTTTTTTGTGTTAACCTTGTAATGTGTTTGAGACAGTTGTTGAATAGAAGGAAGTTGACTTCTCCTAGTCCATAGAACAAGTGCATCAATTTGGAAAGCAGCAGTGCCATCCACTTCAAACATTCCCCTGAGTGCTGAAGGGACATCCTCTAATGGGAGACCAGCATTCATTCAGGAGTTTCTTCACAGCATCATAGAATAATTTGGGTTGGAAGGACCTCTGGAGGTCACCGTGCCCAACCTCCTGCTCAAAGCAGGTCTGACTTCAAAACCACATCATGTTGCTCAGGGCCAAGTCCAGCTGAGTTTTGAAAAACCTGCACTGGTGGAGATTTCAGAGCCTTCTTGAGCCATATGCTCCAGTGCTTTACCAATCCAGTGTGAAATCCCTTTTCCTGGGTATGCAGCTGGAATATCTGTTGTTAAATCTTGGATCTGTAGGTTCTTCCTTCAAGAAGAGTCTGCCTCTGTCTTCTCCACAGTTCCTTAGGCTCAGTTGAAGACAGCAAATCGATTTCTCTTTGGTGTTTAGTTCTCCAGGCTGAATAAACCTGGCTTGCTGAGCTCCCTGCAGCCCATTCCTCAGCTTGCAGTGTTTGAGGTCCCTGTGGATGGCACCCTGCTCTCCACACTGCCTGCTTACCCAGGAAATGCCATCCACAGTGGGGCACAGAGTCCTTGTGTCCATCATCCAGGGCTTTGGAGCAGGTATTCAGCTCTATCAGCCCCATCTGAACTTTGGGGAGTGCCACTTGTTGGCTGACTCTTGACTCCTTCTGTTCAAACCCTGAGTGTCCTGTGAGTTCCCTGCTCACACTGGAGAGAGGTCTCTGCTCACACTCTACTCATCCCTCCAGTCCATGTCCCTTCAGTTTGACTCTACAGACCCTGTAAAGTCTGTATCAAAACCTTGCTAAAATCCAGATAAATGACACAGACACTTCTCCCCTTTCACTGCAGAAGACAATCACTTTATTCAAGCCTGCCTTGCCCTGGTTTATCCAGCTTGCTGTTCCCAGTGACCCTTTTATACTTCCTGTGCCTGGAAATTAATTTCATGGGATTTTATGCCATCCTTTTCCAGGGATGGAGGTTAGGGTGTCCTGTCTGTGATTACCTACTAAGGTGCTATGTATTGCAAATTAAGTAGTTAAATTTCTTAGAGTGTGCTTTTTCTCTCATCCCTTTTCTAAAGAAAGATTATCCAAAATCAATTTAGTCTGTCTTCCTTAGGTCATCAGATGTTAATTCCATTCACTCACTGCCACCATAAATCAAGTTTTGAACGGTAGTCTGGCTGTTAAATGATATATATCTTGATAGGAGAGATTCTATGATCTGCTTAGTTCCTCAAGTCAAAGGTATTTTAAATACCAAGTGAAAGAATGAGACACTGGGCGAGAAATGGTGACAATCTGTAGTTTGGAATGTTAACACCACTTGTTTTGGCAGCAATACTGCTCGTAAAACAATAAGATCCATATGGATGCTAATTTTCCCAATTTTGAGTAATAAATACAACCTCTTTATGGTTTAAGTAATGATATTACTCAATACCACTGCAGGGTCCAGTAGATGGTTTCATGATGAGGTAATAAATAGCGATTTTGGAGAGCTGATTTATTTGTGTTTTTCTTTTATGTGGTTTCTGATGGGGGAAGAAGAAATCCCAGAGCCAGTGCAAAGCCTTGCCCTCTCCTGTAGCTGACATGCTTTGGCTGAAGATATGTCAGCTGAGAAATATGAGCCCATCCATACAGCTCTGCACGCTCCCACATTAAAGTATTATAAAGGAACCTTCAAGTGGAAAACCAGTAACAAATTACAGCTGAGATGCTTATGGCAAATTGCACTGCCCTGCGTGCCCCACCACTGCTCTGCCTGTTCCTCCACATGCTGCTTTAGCCAGGAAGAAAAATGGGAGCCTGCTCTGGTTTTCCTCTGTTTCAGAGACAGGAGCTGCGAGGGGGAGAAGCCCCAGGCCCCCATGGTGGGTTCTCTGCAGGGCTGGGATGATGCTGCTGGCACAGACACAGCTTCAGTATTTCACCAGTAAAACCTCTGCAGCTATTTCCCCACTGGCCCAACCCTGGTGTCTGTAGCAACTCCTCAAAGTCTTTGCTGCCTCAGAAGTATGGAATTTGCTGTCCCATCCCATGGAGGGGCAGCCAAATGCTGTGTGCTCCTTAGCCCTGCTCCCACCCCAGTGCCATGCCCAGTGTGTGCTCCCAGCTCCAGGATGCCCAGATCCTCCCCTTCTGAGCTGCTCCAGCCCCTTTCCCACCAGAGCACCAGCTCTGGGCACTGCACACCCCACACAGGGTGGGCTGGGGTTTGTCCCCTGCCACTTCTGAGCCCTGGATAACAAAGAGGTACCAGCAAAGGGCTCCTGACTGGGTTCTGTGGGATGTGCAAGCCAGGGAGATGGGACAGTGCCGTGCAGTGCCAGCAATCTGTTGGGCCTGGGTGGTGCAGCCCTTGGGGCACTGGCTGTGTGCTCTGGGAGCACCTCCTGCAGGAATCCAGCTCAGGAGATCCCATTTCCCATCCCCAGCTCAGGAGGTCCCATTTCCCATCCCCAGCTCAGGAGATCCCATTTCCCATCCCCAGCTCAGGAGATCCCATTTCCCATCCCCACCTCTGAGCTGTGGGCTCTCAGGCAGGAGCAGCTGCCCTGGCACAGCCCTGCAGAGCCCACCTGGTCCTTGGTATTGTTCCACACTTCCCATCCTGATTCATTATCTCTTGTCTTTTCTGCTGCCATTTGGTGTTTCTGTTTTCCCTCACATCCAGATAAGAGCAGGGATTTTAGGTTCTGCATTTGGGGATATTCCAGACAGAGAAAACATCATGAGTCCTCAGCTGAGGGCTATGGGCTTGTGCTGGCCTCAGACCTTTGAGCTCACAGAACTGTGCATACCTTCTCTGCGATTTGTCTTTTTCTTTTTAAAAACCTTTTTATTTTCTTTTCTTTTTAATTTTTTTTTAAGAAACAAATTAGAAATAAAATCTATTATTTTAAAGTACAGTGATTATTTTCAGTATGGAGTCAGACAGCAGAGCTGTTCCTTGGCCCAGTCACCTTTGAAGAAATGATTGTCACCTTACCTGAAGAAAATCTGTTTCTTCATTTGAACGAGTGGCACAGACTGTGACAGTGATTTAAGGTCTTTAGTGTTGATTTCATGCAAGAAAATATTTTTCACAGTATGACTTTAAAGTAGACTTTTTTCCCCCAATTATTCTACATGTTGGCAGCAAATTAGCTTTGAGGGAATATTGTGCACATCATAGTTCTCTGTTGATGTACTGGGAAGTCATTTTTGGATCTTTTAGCTCAGTCAGACCAATGACTGACGTTGTTCATGTCTTCCCTTTCTGTGGATTTGAAAGACTTCCTTTTGACAGAGAGGGTGAGATGGAAAAAAAGCAGCCAAGTACAAGAAATGATTGGCAAAGTGATGATATCATCGAGTGTTCAAAGACTGTGCAAATTGAAGCTTATTAAGCTGACATTTTGTCTTCTATCCAGCACTAATTGGAATCATGCCTAGGTGCATGATGTGGAAGGTACTTAATACCTTAGTGTTTATCATGACAAAATGACAGGAATCGATGTCAGGGATGCTGTAGATTTCTGTTTATTGGAGAAAACAATATATTTCAAACTGCAATTACATATCTCAGAGTCATTTGTGTTCATGTGTCTGAAAGTCCTCTTAAAATAACGCAAATAAGAAAACTTTACTTTTGACCCCTAGAATATTTGCCTGATCATCAATATTCAGGTCTTGGAGTTGTTCTATAGAGTTCATAAGCTCATCACTGAGGTAGTTTAAAAAAAGGCAAAAAAAGGGACAAAACCTTCTGACACAGTGTTTTCACGTGAAACAGATCTGAAAATCCCACGAAGAGTGAACTCAGTCTTCCACACGGGTGATACAATTCTTCTAAAGCTGTCTCTGACAGCTTCAGTTCTTTTGTAGTCTGTGCTTTCTGCTGTATTGGCATCTGTAAAATGAATTTAGAAAAGAGAAACAGCAGAGAAAGTGATTTTTGGAAAGGCAGCTGCTGCAAACACAGAGTACACTGGAAGATTTGAAGGAAGCTGCATGTTCTCCTGCTGTATTTGGTATCCTTAGGGATTTCTGGGTTGGAGGGCACCTGTGTCCTGCTGGGGTAGCAACAGGAGCAGTGTGTTACTCTACATCTTCATCTTGGACCTTATGAAATTCAGATCTTCAATTAAACCTCTAGTTGAGTATAAAATCAGTATTTATTGAGCAGTGCATGAAAACAATAAGCTGATCAATGACATTGTTACCTGAATTGCTGTTTTTAAGGGAGTAGGGATTGGTAATTGCACAGTAATGTGTTTTGTAAAAACCCAAACAAAGCAGGAATCAGCAAAAAGCCCACAAACAAACAAAAGGAAAAAATGCCACCCCAAAACCAAATCAATGGTGTGTGGATGCTCACAGGAATTACTGGCCATTAAGTGACTGATGCAGCTGCCTGTGTGTCCCTGTGAACTCCAGCAGTCCTGTAACTAATGAGATGTTGACAAGCAGTAGTTTAGGGGCTGCTGGTAATTATTTGGATTGCTGGAATCCTCTCGGGGGTCTGAGTCTATGTTGTGTTAGTGAAAACATGGAACAACAGAGAGTTCCTGTCCCTGAGAGCTGATACCATAATTGTGCCTGTGGGATGCTGCAAGTGGGGGCAGCAGAAGGTTGGGGACCTGAGATAAACAAGGTTTATCAGTTGGTGTCTCTGTAGGTTGGCATGGTTGGAGCAGGGAAGCAGAAGACACAGCACACAAGCTGCCTCCTTTGAGTGCCTCTAATGACATCAAAAAAATGCCCTTCCATGGTTTGTGTGTAGCTCTAAGAGACAGCTGAAGTGTGCTGGCCCCTTGCCATGTCTGCAGTGGCTGCTGCTATCAAAGGTTCTTGTGTCACTGTAAGGAAGAGGAAAAGTGTTTGACTGAGGTGGGAGATGAGCACATGAAGAACATTTTTGTCTGTTCAAAGTTTGGGAAGCCCTGTAATGATTGCCATGCTTACAGACATGCTGGTTGTTCAGCCCACTCAAGTTTAAGAATAACTAACTGGAAGCCTTCTGCAGCTGTGTATTGTGTGGATTTCCTAATGGGAAAGCAAATTTAAAGAATAATTTTTTATTGTACCTTTTGTCTGTTGGATGGGGAGTGCAGGGGGAGTGGAGAGTACAGGACCCAAGCTGTCAATACACCATTGGTAATATTAGACAGAAAATGTTAATTTTTTTCTGCTAAAATCAGTTTGGGATACATGAGGGAATGTGTTTGTGTATATATATGTATATATGTCTGAGTGTGTGTATATATGTATTATTAAACTCTAATGGATAGAGTCTGAATGGCTCAGCTTTGTCTGCTTATATGGGGCTTGTAGCAAAACATTTTTTTCAGGATGTCTGATATTTCCCATTTTAGAAGAACTTGATAATGTTTATTCAGAATTCTGATGCATCTTTTGTGAGTAGCATTCCTTTAGTTTGTGTAATTAATTTGGAATTCTCTAGAAAATCCCACAGCTTAGAGAAGTGCCTTTTCTTTGTTCTCTGAAGGTTTATTTCAGCTCAGCCGTAACTGCTTGAAATTCAACATTTTATTCTGCTATTTTTACCATAGTGCCAAAATAATAACTGAATTCTGAACAGATTTCTGTACAGCAATGACATCAAGGGCCTTTTGGATGTGTAGATCTTGCTCCTTTGCTTTCTTCCATCCAGAACATGTCTGTGTCCCAACACCCCTGCTGAACACCCCAGGTACCCAGGACCTGCCCAACTCCTGAGATGGGGATGGAAGAAGAAATGAGCTTTTTTCTGGTTGATGGGTGTCCCATGGGCTGCTCACCCCATCCTGCTGAGCAGCTTCCTGCCTGCTCCCACGTGTCATTTGTTTTCTAGGAAAGGTGGCAAAAGTGTGCAATGTAACATTAATTCAGACTGAGTTTTCAAATCTACATGAGATTCATGATAAAGTAAAAAGGTAACTGTGGGATGACTTAAGGAGGAAGGCTGCAGGTTAGTTGGGAATGGGATTACAATTGTCTGTACTGAGAGTTGTCCACTTGTCCATGTTCTTTTTAGTGGAATCCTAACTCCACCATGTTTCTTCCTAGCAAGGCTCTGTTTCCATTCGATAAATAACATGTGGGGGAATTCCATTTCAGAATTATATTTTTTCTTTCTCAGCCATATTCTTTTCCTTTTCAAACTTTGCAGTGCTTGCTTTTGCAGCAGGATGACTGCAGTGTGGGACACACAGCAGAACATGCCTGGCTCATGGCTTCCTTCATCTCCCACTGCAGCTCCATGGAGCAGGGAGTGTCCAGAGCCACCTCCCTCCCCTCCAGGAGCTTCCTGAGGGGGGTGTCCCACAGAGATTCCTGATGGATATGGATTGCAACAAGCCAAATACTCCTACCTATGAAATGCTGTCAATATTCAGGGCAGAACAGCAACTCATTTCACAAAGCTCTGCTACAGCACCTCCAATCTCTGCATGCTTTTAGCTGAGCCCATCACATTTCTATTTATGATCCAATTACAAGCTGAATGTAGGCTGGAAGAGCAGAAGGAGCAGCACATTAATCAAATTCCCTTGTAATGACTGTGTTCTCATGTGGGTGATGCTCTGAGGTGTGATACAAGGTAGGGGACACAGTGCTGGCTTTTCCTGTCCCTGCCCAGGTCTGGGCTGTCCCTGGGCTGTACCTGCTCAGCTTGGCAGGCATCCACAAAAGGCTATTGTAGTGATGGGAGAGCTTTTTCCTGGCAGCAAAAGAACTTGTCCCTGTGTTTCAGGCTACTACATTTTCCATTAGTGGGGAGAATAGAAAAAATTTGCATATGTTAAGAGAGAGATGAAGGATGTTGCAGGAGCATCTTCTCAGCCCAAGATGGGGATTTTATCTGCATTTCTAAATATTGGTGTTTTTCTTCTGAACATGATGTTTCCTAGCAATATGCTTTTTCCCTTGGAAAAGTTATTTTCCACTTACAATACATTGGCAGCCATTGTTTGTATTGTTCAAGATCAGTCCTGGGATTTTTCTAAATATTATTTTGATTTGATGACTTTGTTCATCAGTGAATTATGAAAGCTCTGATTGTTTAGGGCACAAGAAGGGCACAATGCTTTACTGGGTCACATGCTCACTTAATGCATGTACATTGTGGTGGCAGTAGTAATAGCTCCATTAAAAAACAAAAGGTAGCAACACATAGAAGCTCTGGATCTGGGCAATCCCCTCAAATTACCATAAATATTTGAGCAATCTGAATAGTTTTGGACTGTATAGTAAAGCTTTCCTGTTTTTATCTGGCACTGAAGGAATGTGGAATAAAGTATTCATTTAACAAAGTATAAAAATATGTGTGCTATGCAGTTATAATCATGTGTCATTAATCAGAAAATACTGCAGAAACTCTGACAAATTAAAAACACAAGGATGTGTCTGCAAGGGCTTTTTCAGTCATTAAAAAGCTGCTTCACCTCTCAGGCAAACTATTTAATGGCAACTCCTTGCTCAGTGTACTGACATCTTCAAAGGCTCTGACATCTGTCGGCCTTTGAACTACCATTAAAAAATATTATCCCATTTCCATTCTTTTATGCCCATTTTTTTAATTATAGCCCTTCTTTCAAGTTAGGAACATGGTTGGTTTAAATGATGCTGTCCTTTCGTTTTCAGCCACCCAGCTGCGGTTTGAATAAATTGATGTAGAATCAAAGGCGGGACTTTAAAGGGAAAAGGTTTGATGGACTTGGACTCCGAACCAGATGAGGTTTTATGATGAAAAGGGTTTAATCCCAGCACAGGCATCGCTTCTATCAGTCGAGCAGTACAAAGCGATTCATATATATAGGTTCACGAGAAATGATCTATTTTTTTTTTTTTTTTTTAAACAGCACAGATCTCTTCAGGACTTGCAAATGTGGCATTAGCTAATATTCAGAGAGCTGATTTCCTTTCATCCACCAGAAGCTTATGATTATAGTACAGTTCTCGAATTGGAAATGAGAGCTGCAACACAGATTTAAAGCTCTGCTGTCTGATTTGTATTCAATATACATGTCACTGCGGGACAAGCCAGTCTAGGCCGAGCTGG
>VZTT01008936.1:18518-40558 GCA_013400855.1 Buphagus erythrorhynchus
CTTACCTGCTCTACCTGAGTATTGTGTGGGATACCTAGTGGATTACTCTCATTGCTGAAGCTGTGCAAACAAACCCTTGTGATAAGGTTTCTTTGGCATCTCTGGCATCAGAGGGAATACACAGGATTAATCAGTAATGGCTCCTAAAGCAGCCATTTATATGGAAGGCAATGTTTGTTTTTCTGTGCCTGAGTTTCAAGGAGATTCAGCAGAGACAGCCCTGCTATTCCTTTATAGCCATAGCCTTCATTAATGTGGTAATTAGTCCTGTGTGTGGGGAAAGCCAAAATTTCTGTCTCACAAGTGCATTTGTCAAAACTACCACCTCAAGGTATCCAAGAAAGAATCTCTTTACTAGTTCCCTGATCTTTGTGTTAGTAAAAACATGCTACAAAGTCATGATTTCTTATTTATTTTCACAGAGTAAGATTGTGCCCTTCAAAACAGTGATGCTTTCCAGAGAAGGAAAGCAGCAGGTTTCAAAATTCTGCAAATTCTGTCCCCTTAGAACGCTGATGTACAGAAAGGAGCCAGCTTCATTTGGTGTTCTGCCTCCAGTCAAGAGTTTCTCCTCCAAACCCTTCCCACAGCTGTTGTTCCCTGCCAGAATATTCAGTTCAGGACTAGTACATTTTTCCTGATTTCTTAGTGCAATTTTGTGTGGGTTTTTTTTTTGTTGTTTTTTTAAGAGAGTAGTAAATATAAACATGGACCTTTATAAATGGGTTATTTATTTAACTGCTATTTTATAGAGTCTGCATGTATTTAGATTTTTACATTTAAGCTGTGTATTAATATTTATTCAGAGTAGAGTAGATCCAAAACAGTTGCATAAATAAATGTGAAGAAATTCCTGCCCCAGGATGCAGTGGCCTATTTGTCATTCAGAAAACGAAGTGGCATCAACTGAATTCAAGGACAAACGAGAAGGATGAAAAGGACAGAGATCAACAGAAAGGTGCCTGAGGAAGCTACTGAGCCAAAAACCCTCTCGATTTCAAGAGAAGAAATGTTAGGCACAGTTTTCATTTATTTTGAACAGATCATCCTGTGGCTGATGTCATCTTTCTGAGCTGGTAGCTGTGGAGCAGGAGGCTTCCAAAAGATCTCTGAAGTCAGGAGAGCCACTGGAGATGATGGGAATTGTGCAGCCAGCACTGGAGGGTGAAGGTGCAGACAGGGAGACTGGAACCAGCATCAGCTGGGGGTGTGTGGCACTGGGGACCTTCACCTGATGCCCTCAATTCCAGCTAACACCTGAGCTGGTTAAAGACCACCTTCTCCAGGATTTTCCTCCTCAGGTGAAGATGACACATTTGTGTGTTTTATATCAGGATTGTCTCGAGACACAGACTATTAGAATGTACTTCTTCCAATGAGAAATTGATTTGAAAAGGAGAAAGCCAAAAGTTGGAGCTGTGTGTGTAATTCTTCATCTTATTTGTGTAAGCAGCTGATGTGGGGATGAGAATTTACCACAAGTGACTAACAGGAATACTGCAGCTGTTGTTGCTGCCGTGCAGAAATGAGGGATCTGTACAGTCAGAAGCTGATTATTTCTTTCAGATCTAAACCTGTGAGTGATACAACTTTTATTTCTGGAGCTGCTGAATTTCAGGATACCTGCCCACACATATTGCCAGTCATAAGGCTGAGAACAAGGATTCACGTTTGGCTCAGGACTGTCACCTTCCCTGTAGCAGTGTGACATCAGAAATGAGAGATGTTCCTGCTGCTTGGCATCCTTAGGCAGAGCAGAATAGTGCAGGTGGTGCATTGAAATCCTCTGTTGTTGGCCCAAAGAATCACAGCTGGAGTTTGCTGGAGTTCTGCAAACTTTCTCTTTTTCACCTCAGTAAGAGTGAGGGCAGAGCTTGGTCAGAGGTGTGAGCTGGGAGTGTTCCTCAGGTCCTGTTGGGATGGTCCTGGCAGAGTCCTGGACAGGAGTTTTTATCCAGAGTGAGCTGTTCTACAAGTATGAGCTTGAGGAATTAAAGATGGCAGATATTTTATGCATGGACAGCTGATTACTGAGGCTTTTTATCTGCATCTTTTCTTTGGTTTGTCCTGTCAGGTTTTGTGTCCAATGCCATTTCTGTCACAGTCGACATAAAACACTTATGGGATGTGTGAGGTAAAACTTGGGAATATTCAAAAGTTGTGTCTTTTGAGCAACAAATGCATCCAAAATAAAAATGTGTGATGCTTTTCTAGGTGGTTTTTTGAGGCTTGGGGTTGTTTTGGGCTCTTTTCCTTCAGTGAAATCTTTTCTATAGTTGACAGGCAAACACATTCTCATGGACAATGCAGTGTGTTCCTCTTCTGGGGACAAATTGGGAATTATAATATGTTTCATTTTGCTGCCTCATAGAGATGAATGTCTGTAGTAATCCTTAAATCTGCAATACCTCGTGTCTGCATTTAAATCAGCATTACACATTGTTCAGGAAATGTTAATGCTTTTAAATTTAATGTGTGGAAAATTCAAATGCAAATGTTTTTTAAAAGCTTTGACTTAGGGGACACTGGACACAAAATGCTCTGAGATTGACAGATGGTTCTTCCCAGTCCACTGCAGAGATCTTTAGGCTCCATTTCTGGATTCCATTGCAGGAAATTCCTATCCTTCCTTAAATATCAGTAGCTTTTCCTCATTTTCAGAACAAGCTTTACTCTGATGTTATTTCAGAACTGAACATACCTGTAACATTCATCTGAGAGGAATATTTTCCTTTCAAATCCTCAAATGCAGAAATTAAAGTTCTTCATAAAGGAAAACAGGGAAGATATTTGATGTCATTTGCATCAATCATCATTTAGGGATGGATTGTTGTGAATTTTACAGTGCAGAAAACCTGGTGTTAACATGTAGATTTTAATTTATTTTTTTAGCCACTCTGCATTTTATTTATATTTTGCTCTCACAAGTTATTATAGGGGATCACTGCATTAAACAGGTATTTATGGCTGATTTATTTTCTTATTTCCATCATATTTAAGTTCCGTTAATTTAGTTAGGTAGATTGTTCTGTGCCCATTTGAGTGTCTCCATTAAAATTTTGGGTAGAAAGACAGAAGGAAATTAGTCCTTTCCTGGCAGGTCCCTTAGCAGTTTTCTTCCAATCATTTTGTTTGTACAAGGAAGAATACAAAGGTAAACATTCCTTTCATCAGATAAGAGGAGAGGAGAAAGAAGGCGGAATTTTAAATTTTTGTCTCACTAGTCTGTTTCAAAGCAAATACAGTAAATCAGGGAAGGAAAAAGTGCTCTGGAGCAGTCTCCAAGGCAAGAGGGCCAAGTCTGTTACATGTCTTAGAACAGTGAAATGGAAAATATATTTACATTTATCTCAGTTTCAACTCGGTGAGTAATCCTTTGGCTCACCAGTTCTCTGCATTGTTTTGTTACACGTGTAAGCTCGAGGTTCTTCCCTTTGACTAAAACTCATTTTCTTGGGAAGGCAGTGACAATAACCAACCTAGATGAAGTTCTGCTTTCTAGCTGCTGTTAACTAAATTGGAATCAAATGTACTTATGTAAATTAAGAAATGGAAATAAGCTCCGTTAATTTTAAGCTCTTTGTGGAGCTGTTCAAATGGATGTCTGATTTTCTTTCTTCCCCCCCTCTTTTTTTTTAAGCCCAGTTTGTAGCTTAAGTGCCATTTAATTTAACTGGGATTTAGGCAGCTGACTGGCTTCTGTAAAAGTCCAGATCTACTTCAGTGCACTTCTTTTGGGAAAAAAAATCATCAAAATTTGTGTTTTGCTTAATGCCATGTCACAGCAGATCTCAAAAATGTGCTGCGCCTTTCCAAGATGTACAAACCTGAGTGAGGCCAATATTTTCAGTGTAACTTTTCCCTACTGGCTTTTTGATACCTGTGTGTTGGTTGTTTCTTTTCAGCCTTCAGAAATACCTGGCAGAGTCAGTGAACAGTTTGAGGGTTAAACTACCTGTTAATTGTTGCCTAAGCATGTTTATTTATAGGAATAGCACAGGCAGACTCATTTTCCTTAATTTTATTGGAAGTGGAGCTGAGCAGAAGGTAAGTACTGTTCTTAGTGAGTCACCACTCTCACTGTGTTTCAGGAAATGCTAAACACGATTAGACAAGACAGAGCAAATACATTGCTAAAAAGTAAAATCTCTTCTTGAAGGGTACTGGACCTTCCTTGGGATGATGTCAGTGCAGGAGTTGTGGTGAGGGGGGTGTTGGCCATGGTTTGGATACCAGAGGTGGGTGATGTTTCCCTCCAGCAGCACTGTACAGGTAGAGTGGTGTTAAGCCAGTCCCTACACCAAAGTGTAGATACAAGCAGGGTTAGTAGGAATAAACTTCTATCAAATTCATGAATGTAAGAGGCATTTTTCAGAGCATGCACAGTGCTGGAATAGCCCAAGTAAAGAATCTCACCAAGGAGGTTTGACCTCTGAAAGCAGCTTAATGCTGTTAAAACTAATGAAGTGAATATGTAAGTTTGCAGCTCAGCACCTCCCTTTACAAATTCCAGGGGGTATTTGAGAGATGTTAGAGAGATGTGCCAAGGTGAGAGGAGCTGAGGTTGTGTGGGGATGGAGTCGATAGACCTTTGTGTAAATCCTGGACTGTGGGGATTGAGATCTGCCCCTGCTGACCTGCACACCTTTCACCCTTAGTTGTCACCTATCCAACCAGATTTAAACCTGCACTGCTGTTCCTGAGGTTTTTTCACTGGACATTCATCTGTCTGAGCCTGAAGAGCTTCCCCTCCTCTTGTGCTGTGCAGGTGCAGATTAGTGACTGCAGCTTTGGTTTGTGTCAGTTTTCCCCCAAGACCTAAACTTGATAATATCCAACCAGATTTAAACTGAGGACGTTTCACTTATGAACATATTCATAACTTCACCCCATCACTACAATGTAGTCACATATAGAATATATATATAAATGTATATAAATAGGATGAAGATGGCTCCTTTTTAAGGAGCTCTGCAATAGAACCAACATTCTGGAGAGAATTTTTTCCCCTCAAGAATGAGAACACTTCAGTGTGCACAAAATACTACATAAGCATATAATAAAATGAATCTCTGAGTATTGAAGCTGACATTTTAGTGTTTCTAGAAAGTCTTAGACCACTGTCCAGGACTATTTATAATGGTGGGGGTGCTAATTTCTGTGTTTCCCCCTGGAAGGGCTTGCACAGCCCCATGCTCTTGGAATGATCAGTGCTCTTAGGAACTGAGCCCAACCTGCTGGTCACTGAAATGTTGTTCATTTTCACTTCGTTTCACACCATTTCATTTATCTGCTCCCTTAAATACCACATTTATGGGCCTGTGTGTTCTTACCCAAAAGGCATTTAAACTTGACAGTGTAATAGATTGTGCTGTGAAAGCTAAATAGCTGTTTATTACTTATCCCTGCTAATTTGTGCTCTGCCACATCATTACCCGTGTGATAATGTGCCACTGGTTTTCTTTGCAAATGAAATCTCATCTTTTAAAGTATTCATAATATTGACAAATTGCTGATCTTAGGAGTCAGGAGAGAAAAGGGATAATAAATTCTTTACATATTTTAATTGAAATTGCCATGCTATAGAAAATATTTTTAATATAGTTGTTTAAATGGACATGATTGAGTTCAATACAAAGGAGCCACAAATAGCTGCCAGCTGGCTGGACTGGCCAGTTGGAATCCCTTTGGCATGGAGAAAAGCAGGTATAGTGGGACCAGTGAGTCAGAGTCAGTAGGATGATTTGTGGACAGAAAGATCAGAGGGCAATTTAGGACTGAACCTGGCCCTTGGTTGGCAGGGTCCAGAGGCTAAAAATCATGAGAACAGTTCCTGAAAACCAGAACAAGATCAGTTAACAGAAGGATTGTTGTCCCTTGCAGAAGCTGCAGTAGAAAAATTCATGAATATAAACCAATTTTGTTCTAATCACAAATCAACATGACACACATCTGAAGTTCTTACAGCTACACTTCTTTCTAAGCTTAGAGCTGCAAATATTTGTTTATATTTCAGACTTCTTTTATGTTAAATGCATTGGTTGTTTTTGTGATGGTAGAGGAACTTGTATGATCTGTTTCCCAGCATTTGATAAAGCTTTGTTTACTCACAAGAAAGCTGAAGTCGTTCAGATTCCCACTTTCAGCAGATAATCCCCTCTAAGGTGTTTTACAGTAAATGTGCCACCAGTCCCTGCATGGCTGGGACAGGACACTTCATCCGCCTGCTCTGGGACCCTGCCCTGCTGATGGGTGAAAAGGGAATCATTGTCACCACTGAATCACTGCGTGTTCCTACTTCATTCCTTGTTTTCCTTTCACTTCTTCATCATCAGAGTGAGATTTGTTTTTATTACAGACTGCCTTTCCCTTGACTGGACTGATCTCCTTTCAAAAAGAATCCAGTGCCCAATAACAAATGTTGTGGATGCCTCGGCCATTGCTGTCACACCACGATGGTGTGGTGAGGCACAGAGACAAATGTCCCTTTCAGAAGGGCCCAGCTGATGTTTCCCAGCACACACTGCTCACTTCAGTGTTCTTCTAAGGAGGAAATGCTGAGAAGGTCTTGGCACGCAGAGGCAGAAGCTGCTTATCTGTGGTCAAACAGGGCTGTGACTTCCAGGCTGATATTTGAGGTTATTGTCCTAGAGAGGATCCCTGGGATCATCCAGCCTAGTCCATGCTACTGCTCAGAGGTTCAGGGGTTTGTTCTAGGTTTTTTAAAATGTTACATGCCAGCAAAATTTAACGCAGCAAAGTGAGCCCTGTGCAGTCATCCCTGACTGGAGCCAAGCTAACCCAGCACAGAAAACCTCAGAATCTCAGTCTGAAGAGTTGTCAGGAGCCCCTTGAGAAGCACAGGGGTGTTGAACAGTGATGCTCTGTTCCAGCAGCCCCAGTGCTCCAGCAGGGCAGAGCAGGGAGGTTACTGCAGCTTCATCTGGCAGACCGGAGCCACTTACTGTAAATCTGCTGAAGCAACACCTCGAGATCTGCGCCTCGGGGAAGAAATCAGGAGTGCATTTCATCTTAACTCTCCACTGCTTTGTTTTTGTGACTTTCCAGGGCCCTGGCCACTGGGGCTGAGCGTGGTGCTGGCTGGATGTGGTTTGGTGTGTCATGCACTGGGAGCAGGGACACGCTGAGCTCCGTGTGTTCATCCTCGGCAGGGCGAGGATGAGGATGCTGTCATGCTCCAGCCTCCTCCTCAGAAACTGATCCAAGGAAATGCTTCATGGGGATGAAGTAGGAGCTCCTGGAAAATAAAGGGAATTTGTGTTATTATTGTTTTTAATTAGGCCATAGTCATTCGGTCCATTTCTCATCCCTGTTGCCCGTAAGTGGAGCAGAGTTTCAGACATCAGCAACAGATTTTAATTTAAACTTTTTGCCAACTTTATATTTTCTTATGCAATTTACTTTTTAAAATTAAGAGCACATGTTTTCCTTCCAAATAACACGCAGTGCATTTATTGGCATTTTAAATAGGCCAAAGTGAGTGACCAACCTTCTTCTTTTTCTTTCAAGTCTATTTTTTCCCTGCAGGCAAATTGCTGTGGGCTTATGACCCACCCTTTTTATGACACTATTTCAGCACAGATATTCTTAGTTAGAATTCTAAGTTATTTCTTTGAAACAGAAATAGAAATCACCACCTTGGCCAGCAGTTTCTTCATCTAAGGGATGTACAAATATGTCATATAAGCCTTTATGAAATCTCTGTCACACAGTTTATGTATTTTTGTTCCATTTGGGAAACTGTGTAAGCTGGTGTTGTCTTTCTGTTTGTTGGCCTGTATGTGGATTAATGGTCATTTAAAGAAAATGCTTCCTTGTTTGAGGCATGTTCCTGTGGCATGGCCATGCTGGGAATTGCTACAAACTTCTGCATCCTTTCTAAAATAGATACAGATCTCTCTTATTTCATGTGCTCGTACCCACACCACTGAAATAGAGACTACAACACTTTGATCCAGAAAAGGCAGCAAGTGGCAGTAACATTTTGGTTCTATTACATACTGTCAGCCTTTATTTCTTACATTTAATCCTCATTTAGCACAATAATAATTTGCTCAGATGGGGTGTTTAAGGTGTGTTTTTCTCACAGCAGCTCTTGTACTCAAGCAGTTGTTTGGACCATGCAAACCATTTGGTTCCCAAACAGAGATTTGGGCAGCCAGAGGAGAATTTGAGAAACCAAGAATGAGAAAGAGGACTCAGTGTTACAAAGAAACCATCCTGCCTTGGATCAGGAGCCTGAGAAGTGAGATTTTGTAACTGCAGCTTTTATTTTCCCACAGAATCGTTAAGAAAAGACAGTTGCTCATAAGTTTTATATTTCATGGATTTTTTGCAACAGAGAATTAAGTCATCTCGGGGCTTTTTTTTTTTTTTTTCTTTCCTTCCCTAATTTGCCTACATTTAGAAAGAAAGAAGGGTTAGTTAACTTGGCATGTGGACTAGCTGAGCCTCAGTGCTGGAAAGTTTGGGATTCATTTCCTGCAGCAGTGGGGAGATACCGTGTCACACAAAGTTGTCTCAGGCTCTGAGTTGGGCGTAAGCTGCTTCTGCCACTGACTTTGTTTATGGGAAAAACTAATCTGGCTGTGAGAACTGGACTTACTTGAAAGTAATTGACAAGAACTGTGTCTGTGATCCCCAATATAAGCTTTTTCCAGTCACTTTGGAGAGATTAGATGTCTCTTAACATCATCTTACTCGTGGTGAAGTTGCTCCAAAGGGACTCCTTTAATCATATTAGTTTCGCTGCCATCACCCCGTCTTCAGAGTCTTTCTTCTTCTCTAATAGAACCAAATCTGCTTTTGCCATCTATTAGGTCCAACATTAATGCTCCTTTGCATATTAATTGCTGTTGCTTTACCTATAACATTCAGCTCACTCTCTGCTGTCCCCAGGTTTGGCTCTGAAGGCTGGGAGCTGTTTGTCCCTACAGAAAACATTGGATTGTGTTTCATTTTCTAATGACTTTGCATAAGAACCATTGAATAAAGAAGGAAGTAAAGCTTAAAAGGTGTAACAGGAATTCACACAGTCTTTGTTTTGGCTTGTAGTGTCATTTGTGAATAAATTTTCCTTGTATTATAAAAAGTTAGCCCTGATTTCTTACCCTAAATATTTTAACAAACTTTTTAGGGAACTTCTGAGCAATGTAATTTCTTAGTTTCACTTACGTGTGTGTGTTGGGGATGTAATTAAAGGAAGGTTTTTATTTTTAAATAGAAAGGAGAAAAAAAAAGAAAGAAAGAAGGGGAACGAGCTTTCAAAAAGAACTCTCAGAGATTAAAAGATAATTGTGGCTATTTCAGGCAGGACTTGCACTGGGACAGCTGTTAAAAACCCCAGATTCTCCGTGTGTCAGTTTGGAACTCAGACCATTTCACCCATCAGCAATTGCAGCTCTTATCTTCATTGAGTTAGTGCTGCTTTGGTTAAGGAAAAGCCAGGCAGGCTGTCATGTTCTTGTGATCTGCAGATGAAATCATTTTCCGAAAGAATTATAAAAGTACATTGCGGATTATAATTATACACTGAGATGTACTTTACGTTTTTAGTCTGTATACAGACTTAATAAGAAATTAAACATGTGTAGAGGAAGAGCTCAGGAAAGGAAGGAAAGGATCTAGCACAGATTACAGTATATGAAACATATGTTTGAGATAATGCTGATAGGACTGAAATATGTGGCCTGTGGTAGAGTTCTGTATACAAATGACGTGCTCATTCCTTCTCCACCATACACACACTCTTACCTTTGACATAGTAGGGACTAATGCCAATGAGTAATTAAGAAAGCATGGAAGCAAAATAAGTTTCTGAGATGGTTGATATTATTTAATACTTGTTACAGCTGGGATAGCTGAAGGACAAACTGAAGGTTTGAAGGGAAGCTATGTCTTTTATTGCACCATATAGTTCAAATAGCTTGAAAAATAGGCAAACTTTCAAGCCTTGATTTTTTTTTTCCTCTCTCAGATCACAGTATTTATAGGAATCTGTCTTGGGAGATTAATGTACAAGGCAATAGATCTGATAGTCATTCATGTCTCAACTTTGGTCAGAAACAAATGTTTCCTTTTCAAAGTTTTGTAGTAATGTGGTTCTCAGAGGCTGCTAATAAATAGTGTAGCTGAGTACAGACAGTGTATTAAAAATGTCTGAAGAAGAAAAATAGTAGTTGGAGAGAAACTGGCATTCCAGGACAATGGGAACTTTAAATATACACTGCTTTTCCTCAGATTTTCTTGTGAAAACTTTAATAAGCTTGAGCTGAGTCACCTGCACTTACTTGGTCGAACATCAATTTCTGCTCTCAGTATTGTCACATCCTCTGTGAAAGAATTCCAGACAACTGCAAAATTTCTTGTGAAACAGGGAGAACAAAGGGGGCAATTCTGTGTGATTTTGTAGTGAAAGTGCTCATTTTCAGAATTACATTTATGAATGAAAACAGAGATGTGCTTTCAGTGTCATCCATCACCCCTAGCTGTAAGGACAGTGCTTTATGTCCTGGATGAAATGATCCTGTACTCCAGTGAAGAACCCACAGAGGAAATGGAGCTAGAAAAGTAACTAGTGACAGTTACATTCAAGTGTAATCTGAAGTAATAGATGTGTATGTACTCCTGTGGTGAAGTAGCAGAGTGAATTCTGTGGAATTTGGAGTGACACAGCTTTATTCCTGTCACTTCAATCCCTCCCCCTTTGTGTCCCCCCATCGGGGGCCAGCAGAGATTGATTAATGATTGCTGATACTCTGGTAGCTCATTAGAAGGCAGCAGGTCATTTCTTAAGGATAAAAAAAAAGAAGGCATGTGTAGGATATGTAGTGATTATATGCCACAAGCTCAATTTCTCCTCCAAAAAGGTCCCTCTTACCAATGCTTTGGGCAGGGGGAGCTGTATTTACCTGTGTGCAGGAAGAGAAAGGGAAGAGCAAGAAGAGAGGCCAGGAAAAGGGACAGAGCATCCTCTGAGCCTGCTTCTACCCCAGCTGACAGCCTGCTGGAGGAAACCAAGTGGGTTTTGTGTGGTGGGTTTGGGTTTTGTCACTTTGTTTGCTCTTCTTCTCAGGTGATCTCTAGTTTGGAGAACCAAATCTGCAAGCTGAGGGAAGATCTGATCCAGGCAAACGCTCAGCGGAACCGTCAGCTGCTGGACCTGAGCCTCCAGAGGGACGAGGAGAAGCTGAAGGCAGCTCGAGACAAGGAGGCAGCACTGAACAGTCTCAAGATGGAGATGGAAAAAGTGATATCAGACCTGAAAATGAAGCACACGGCAGAGACAGAGGCAGCCTTGAACAAGGTAAGGGATTTGCAAAAGGCAGATCCATGGGGTGAAAGGGGAGTGATCACCCCAAAGGTCAGCTGAGCAAAGTTTCCCTAAGGAAAAATGTTTAGGAGTCACTTGAGTTGAAAAAACAGATACAGACCGTGGGATACCAGAGTCACAGCACGAGTGTGGGGTGTTCTGGGATGAAAACCTTTGCTCTGGGCACTCTGGGGCTGGGCAGCACCTCCAGCAGGGATGGAAGGTGCCATGAGGTGCTCAGGAGCCAACAGCACTTGGAAAACACAGGTGATTTCACAGGTAAAGCCAGCCAGGAGCAGGCTGATCTTCCTCTGCTGGAATAGAGACAGTGGAAAGGGTGGTTCTGCCTAGCCAAGCTTTTTCTCCCTTAAAAAGAGGGTGAGCACTTAAGGAGGGAAAAACTCAGGCTCAGGGTGCAAGGAAATTGTGTCTGGCTGCTCACAGTGGCTGCTCTAATTTAGCCTGTGGTGTACATCAAGTGAGAAAGGACTCTGGGTAAGATTTGGAAATAGAAATTAATGTTTCAGATTGATCAAGGCTTCCCTCCCATTCTGTTGTGAGGTCACTGCCCACATTCCTGCTTGCTGAGCATCCCTTGGACCCCTGTCATGAATTCAAGTATTCCCCTCCATTAGGGAGCTAAAGCATGCAAGTTTTATTTCAAAAGCCAAACTGAAAAAACCCTACTTAATATTTATGGTAGACTCTGTGTATGTGTAAGCAGATAGTTGTTGAAGTCTCTTTTATACGTTGCATTAAGGCCCTAAATCACACATTTTCTTGCAAGGGAATGTGCAGTGGCACAAATTAACAATCTGCATGGAGTGTTTGAGCAGCCTTTGTGCAAGTGACATTTCATTTACCTGCGTCAGGTTCTTGGTCTGTAATTTTAAAGAGCATTCTGAGAATTATGTTGGAAATCAGCCAGCCTGAAGCCATTAAAATGGCTGTGATCAACAATTCAGAATCTTTTCTGAATGCAAGGAAAGCTCCACTTGGCATAATTATTTAAAGCCAAGGTCACAGAAAGTATTTAAACCTTTGAAATTCATCATTAAAGGATTAATTTTAACTCAGGAAGACATTGTCATTTTTGCTTAAAAATGGAATTTGAATCTCAATTCTTTTCTTTCTTTGATCTTTTTTTACATGTGTAGTATAGCAAAAGAAAAAGTTAACTTCTTTACATCCTCAAATTAAAGTTACAAATAATCCTTCATAGGGCAATATCTCTAATAGTCTTGAATTGTCATTTCTGTCAGAAATACTGGTTTTCTTTAATTTGTTGGATTTTTTTTCTATTTTTCAAAAAATTTGCTAATTTTAAGCTATATTAACTGCTATTGTATTTTTTTTCTTTAACCTACTTCTCTATTCTTACCCTAATCTAAGAGCACATGTTGAGTAAAAGATAGGAGAGGAAAAGAAAAAAGTATTTCTGTTGAAAAGTCTTTCACAGACCTGTGAAAATACCTGGCATTACCTTCAAATCTCCATTCCCCATTCTGTTTCATTTCAATTCTTGCAATTGTAGAACTGTGGAAACTGGCCACAAAATCCAAAACTCAAAGTAGCTTAGAGGGCAAACTCCATTTTAAGCTCCAAAGTAACAGTTTCAGATAATTTAGTTCAAATCTTGATCCTAGTCCACAGAACCTTGATGATTTTAACCAAGAGGGGGGGAAAAAACATCTTGATTGCAGCATGAGCATTGAAACTTGTTTATGAAATTATTTTCTACTAGATCTTGTTACCTGGAAATTTAGGACAAGATGGGAGAAAAATTCGTTCTCTAAATTTACTTTTATTGGTGCCAATTCTGTGAAGATTGCTTAAAAATCCGATGGGAAGCTGAATTTCACAGTTTAGGCATGGAACATCTGACTGGCCAGCTTTTCTGAAGGTCACTCCATTCTCAAGTGAGGGATCTCATTCCTCTGTGATCTGCTCTGGGAATTATGTTGATGTCTGTGTGGATTGCTTTGTGCCATTGTGGACTGTTGTTAACGTGAACATGAGGAAATACAAAAGAAATGATTCATACTTCGGTGACAAGAAAAACAGAACTGCAAAGGGGTGAAGAAGATCCAGGATTCCTCTGGCACTGCCCTCCCCATTGTCCTGCTGCCGTGGGGATGAGAAGGAGAAGAGTGAGGGGCAGACACAGGGGAAGAGTCTTCATTACAGGCATACTGAACATTTAAATATTTGTTGGTGTTTGTAGACAGCTTTCTGCTATTTAGGGACGCATGATTTATTGAGGTCTTTAATTTTCTGTTGCTTAAAAATCTCAGCTTTAAGGCTGGGACATGGTTTATTGTAATGTCAGTTCCTGAGCACTCCCCTAACACTTCAGGGTCGTCAGGATTGGTGTCTGTTGGAGATTCCAATGTTGAGACATTGTTAGGATTGTGCACATTTTCTCCTGCTTTGCTCCTGTAAGGTATTGATGTGTTTTCAGCATTTTCTGTATTCCTGGTTGAGCTGACAGAACTTTTAGGATCATTTTTCTGCAAAGTGTTTTGCCCTATTAGGAAGGAACCCTTCCCTGTGAGGATGGGGAGGCACAGAGCAGCTGTGGCTGCCCCTGGATCCCTGGAAGTGCCCAAGGCCAGGCTGGACATTGGTGCTTGGAGCACCCTGGGATAGTTTTGGATGAGCTTTAAGATCCCTCCAAGCCAGCCCATTCCATGACTGTTGGATACTGGGGATCACACAGCCCTGGAGCTGGGCTCTGCTGTGGGCAGGGCCAGGTGTGCTGCAGGTTGCATCAGCAGCTCTGCTGAGCCAGGTGCAGTGGAGTGCACAAAGCTCAGAGCAGCTCCAGGTTTGCCAGGGGTGACTGGGAGCAGGAGACAAAGTCTGAGTGTGTGCAGATGTGGGGCTTGGCCACCGCCGCTGTTTGGAACGTTCTGTGGGATTTTCTTGGCAGGGGAAATGAGCATTCAGCAAGCACGGCCCAGCAGAGCAGTGGACAGGCTAACAATGCTCAAAGGAAGCAACCTTGGAACACTGAAAATATCTCATAAAAAAGCTCCCTTTGAGCAGCACACATGAGTAAACTGGAGTGGGAGAAGATGATGATGTTTTCTTTTTTTCTCTCTAAATAATTTTCAACATTTAGCTTTTTATTGACTTCTTTTCTATATTTAAATAGATATTTTGACTCATTCTGTTAAAGGTTTATGCAGGTTCCAGGAACATCTAATTCTCTTTCAGTGCTGCTTTTCTTGTGGAGAAGTAATTTACATTTTTGTGTATTGACTGTACTGAACACACATGATATTTGATCACAGACAAAGCTGTAGTCAAAAAAAATCCAAAAATGAGTTAAACACTTTATTTTTGGGGCTGCAGTTTTTCTGATGGAAGGAAGCTGTGAAGTGGTTCCCTCTGGAGAGATGGGACACCAAGGTGGCATAAAGCCTGGCTGGAGCCATGCAGGTCTTGCATGTAGACTTTAATGATGTTGATGTTAGTTGTACTCTGAGATTTCTGTGATTTTAAATCAAATCTGATGTTTACAGTTTTTACCTGGTACAATCACTCCTCCTGTATCTGATGTGAAGCCCACATAAAACTCAGATACCCAGGGACCTTAAAGCTAAGGTCACTCTGTAAGTGACCACTGCCTTAATTAAGAATAATTATTCTATATAACAGTTTGGTTGCAATATAATGTTTTCATAATGGGGCCCTTTTCAAAACTCTTCCTATAGTTGGATATTTATTTTCTGAGCAACTTCTTGCATATAATTTGCAAATAAGGTACTGATAATGTGCCCTAGGGAACATTTCAGTCTCTCCTTCAGCATCAGGCTCTGTGATGCTGGAATAATTCCTCTCCCAGCACAGCCCTAGAACAGCCCAGTTGGATGTAACTCTCTGGGCATATTTTCATGCTGCATATGCAGGAATATCTGTGATTCACAGTATCTGTTCTGGCACTGTTGCAGATGATGTCACACTGTTCAGCACTGGCAAAGAGATAGAAGATGAAGGGAAGGAATATGACATCTTCTGAGATGAAAGATACTCCAAGAGATACTTGATTAAAAGTATTGAGTTTCCCCTAAGCAGTTACTTCTGCTCCTAAAGTAAAAGCATCTCGTGCCTTCCATGAGTTCCCATTTTTGAGTCCTGTCTCTCCAGCTCTGCTTCTTCTCTGCCAGCTCCACATTTCATTAGCACCAGAAATGGTTCCATCTTTGTCCCTAAGACCTTCTGAGGCTGGATGCGGTGGAACCTTTGATCTGACACCTTTCACTTCATTAACTTGGAGACTGAAGCCACCCTTGCAGATAACTTTGTTTGTGGGAGCTCTCAGAGGAGCTGTTTTCACACTCACTGCAGTGATCCCCTGGTTATTTACATGGGGGCAAATAGGTCAGCCATGAAATGTGGACGTGTCTTCCTCCCAAGGGTAATGATCTCATTAAATTGTGTCTAATTGTAATGCAGACTTGTTTGTGTCCTTGCTGAATGCAGGCAAGATCCCTACCAGTTGTAGATGTGCCATTGTTTTAAACTTATTTTGAGTCTATTACATCAATTATTTAGCTTAGGGCCCAGCTATGTATAATTTAAAGAGCCTCCAATTCTTACCAAGAAGAGTTGGATGTTTCCCAAGTCTCTTAATTTTTTTTTCATTATAATCCAAGAGCTGTTGTCTCTGATATTATCTCTCTGTTCCAAAGCAGTAATATTTTTATTGTTTTTGTTTTGTAGAGCCTGTGTACATTAAATTACATTTGGTTCTTGCACGTTTCTGACACAGCGATAGTGATTCACCAACTAATATTAATAAAAATGAGTGTAGTGCATTTGGCTTTGTTGGAGAAAATCTAGCAACACCAGAACTGTGGTGCCAAAAGATCAAGTATAAGCAAAACATGATGCCAAAAGATCAAGAAGAAATGTATTTCACAGAGAGGAAATATTTTTAATGTATATTAGCACAAAAAATTATTTAATCTGTCTTGATAGTACCTTTCAACGAATCCTTTTAAAACCAGTTTCCTCTATAGTGTGTCCCTTTTTGCATTGCTCCTTCTGATTCCTCCAAAGAAAAAGCAGGATGATGGTGGACCAGGAACATGGTCACAGGAATTGCATCATCCCTCAGGGGAGCCATTTGGAAGAGTCTTCAATCAACAGAGCCAAACATGAAGAAAAAGATGGTAGAATCATCTCAGGGATATTTCACTCAAATAAGACTAAACAGAATTTATGGCTCTCTCCCTACTGGAGATGTTTCAAAGCAAGAGCTGCAGTTATTCACAGAGTTACTCTGCTCCTATCTCCTTTAAAAAAAAATAAAAATAAAAACTCAGAAAAAACAATCCAGAAAACAACAGGTCAGATGTCTGCTCATCAACTGTATTTATAAATCTGGCTCCAGAGTTCAGAGCCAGGAGAAGTTGGTATAACTGTCACTGTGGGAAAAAAAATGTGCACCCATGAGCAACAGGCTCACTTTTTAATATCTTCATTAATGTCTGCAGGGAGATCAAGCACCATTGCTTGCATTCACAAATAGCACCACAGGGTTAAAAATTAAAATGATTGAAGCAATGCTGTTAAGAAATGAGAACCAGACAAAAGCTAAATGATAAATTAGGACAAAATATGGAATTAAAAAGATGGCTTTCAGCAGGGCAAGGACTGATATGATTAAAATTAGAGCTTGATCATGTGGCCCATCTTTCAGCACACTTTACTCATGTCCTGTCATACCAGTTAGAGCTGACTAGTTGTTGAAGTTTGCCTGGGTTTTTTAGGGTTTAGTGGGTTTTTAACCAACTGGTATCAATCTAAAATAACTGTTGAAGAAGCATTCACAGGTGGGGTTTTTGGTTGTCTCTGTCTCCTCTTTGTTTCTCAAATGCATGTCCAAACACCCCTCCCTGTTCTGGAGCACCTGGGCACACGCTGCCTCTTCTCAATCCCTGAACTTCCAGGTTTTATCCTTTGGAGTGTATTCATAAGACCAGGACTCACAAAGTCATGGGGATGGTGGATGAGGTGAATGCTGAGGTTTTGCCAGTGGCAGAACAACTGTTGTAATTATTTTTTCAATCATTTCCCGAGCCTTTCTTCACTCTCCAAACAACCTGTAACACACCGACATTATCTTGTAATACACAATTGCTTATTATTTCAGCTTTATTAAATATTTTTAAATGCCCAGTTGAATCATGACCTCATTCTCTCCCTTTTTTCCCAATACTTTTGTCTTGGAAAAGGCTGATTTCTTGTAGGTCCATTTTTGTCTGATTTACTAATTTTACTTATCCTTACATTCCTGGGTACATGATAATATTTGGAAAACGCTGGCTGTTTTCCAGTGTGGTGCTGAATGTAATGTGAGATTACTGCTGGATTTTTTTTGTTTTAACAACTCAGCCAATTCATTCTTAGATCTGTTCAGAATTCTTGAGTGAGGTCTGGGTTCCTGGTCAGGTGTGACTGGAAGGATTCCCTGCTCCTGGATCCCAGTCCTTGCAGCCATCACTGCTGGTTTCACTGGGGCTCCTCCAAGGTTTTGGTTGTGCAAACAACAGTAACTGGTGTTTGTTCCTTGGAATTAGAAATAGAAAATCCTCCTGTGTCCATGAGCTCCACATTCTTACTTTGCTTTGAAGTTCCTGGGGTGATGCATCCTTTGCACAAAGACTTTCTAAAGTCCCCCAAACCCCAGAGTCAGCACAAGCCACTGCAAAAGGTGTCCCATGGAACATGTGCATCACATCCCTGCTTAGGTCAGCACAATAAAAAAAGCAGATTTCCAAATAGCTTTATTTAGAAAAAATGCTCAGTGATCAAGACCAAACTAATGTAAAACATAATAATTGTGTATTTAAATACTGGCACGATTTGAAGACATTGTTTACACTCATTTGCTCTTTCTTCATATCATTATAGTAGAGAAAAGCTGCAGGTGGCTTTTTTCTTCTTCTTTTTGGAGGAGAAGGAGTGTTTGGGAAATAGGGAAGGGGTAAAACAATGTTATTAGTCCTTCAGAGTCATTAATATGAAGAAAGAAAAGTGCTCCAAAATAACTTGTTTACAGCTGCAGAACATGTCACGGAGTAAAACCCACCTTCATTAAATGGGTGAGAAAGAATTCTAATTGTTTTGAAGTTCTTATGATCAGTCTGCATGTGCTTCATTGTAACATGATACTAAAGTGCCTCAATTATGATTTGTGTATTTTGGTGCCAGAAGGGTTTTTTTCTTATGCTAAATTATTAAGTTCTGTCAGCTGCTGGGCTGTCATATAGAGATACAGTAAATCACATTATATTTTGTCATGGATTACACAGAGCAATAAATTTGGGAACAGAGATCAAAGTAGTTTCACAATCACATCTGAGTGTAGGAGGGGTGTTTAACTTGTAGAAAATCTGATTTAGGTGAAACTGTTGCAGTTCTTGTGTGAATTTGAAATGAATTTGAATGTTTGCTTGAAAATGAATAAGGTGCAAATCCCCAAAAGGGTTCTCCTGTATTTAGTTCAGAGGAGTTAATTCTGACCTACAGCTGCAGGATGGAGAACAGATAAATAATTAAACATTGGGAATGTTAAGAGTCTTGCAATGCCTTATTTATGTTTTTAATTGCTTTGATGATGGAGCAATATATTCCATTTTCTTTTTAATTGGGCCTTTGCTGGATTGGGAACTTTGGGAAGTTTCTCCTCAGCTCAGTAACGCGCTCTGGCTCCGGGAAGTTGTCGCTCGTTTTTGGGGAAGCTTTGCTGTACTTAAAACTACAAAAAGTAATCCAGCATAATCTTGCTGAGGAGCACTGATGGCTTCAGATCATAAATTTGTTGGGGGATTTGGTCGTATTTTCAGTGTCTGTCTTTTCAGCTGTAGAAGCTTAACTGGTTTGGCTCCTGTCTAATGATGTAACTTCAAAATACTGAATTAACTTCATGATACCAAGTTAATTTAGTGATACCAAGTTAGTTCAGGAGTACAGAATTTGTCCTTTATTCCCACTCTTTCTTCTATTGAATAGCAAAGATTCTGTCTTAAAATGATACATACATAGAATGTTTTTTCTACTCATTGTCATCTTAATGAATGCTTGTTCTTGTCACAAAATTCAACTTACAACAGCAACACAGAATCTAAAAACTTCATTCTTATCCCTTTATAATGCTTTCAGCAGCCTTAGAGTCTCTCCTTGGCAAAAGTCAAGGCGTGTGAATTTAGCTGATAAATAATGATAAAGTGCCTGGGTCTCAGAAATGTCCAGTTTCTGAAAGAATCATGTTTAGTAAAGCTCAGATGAAATAGTCTTCAACTGAGTCAAGTCGTGGGGGACTGCTGCCTTCTGTGTGTGGAGGAAGCTTTAGCTTTGACTTGCATCTTCAGAGATGTTTCCCAGCCTGTCCCCTCGAGGTTTTGCTGGGTGTCAGCTGTGTGGGTACCAGAAACATCTGGGCCTGAGTGATTCTGGAAACTTCTTCATGTCAGAGTGGGGGAGAGCCCGAGCTCATGAGAGGAGTGGGTGCCTGCATTTCTCAGGGATAGAGGCAGCTTGTCAAAGCTCAAATAATTCCTGTTGGATACACAACATTTTCTTTGTTAAAGCTCTGAAAAAGAACATGCCAACACTTTTGATATAACATCTTAAACTCAGTTTAAATAACCATCTTTGTTTAGTTGGATGGAACAGAAGAAAAGCAGGAAATACTAAAATGGTAATCCAGGAATGTATCTGTGATTTAGGGACCCTAAAGTGGAGAGTGTTGCAGTCTCCTCATCTTCACCAGGTTTACTCCATCTAGTTTGAGTGTGGAGCTGTGGGAAGAATCGTGCCATGATATAAAACCTGACCCCAAAGTTGGTGAGAATTGGAAGATAATGAGAAATCTCATCCCCAGAGATGTGATGGATGGCAGATGAGAAGCAGTGACATCTGCCATGATCATTTGAATCTCTTCATTTGCAGGAATCTCTGTCACCACAAAACACCACATTGATTTCACCAATAGTCATCTCACAGATGATTGATGAGAATAAATCAAATTAAAATCAGCCATCTTTGCCTGTGCTGTCCATGATCCCAGCCCAGAGTTTATCACACCCAGCAATCTTTTGGCAGAATGTCCCAGAACAGGTTCAGATTAAACCACAATTCTCTGTCAGCCTTTAAGTGCCTGATTCACTCACCAGTATTGTCTTCTGTAAAGGGCAGTTCAAGCATTAAACAATTGCATGTGGCAAACCCAGGCTGTTAATCTGGTTTTAAATCCTTGTCTTGTGTGCAAGGCTTGTATTTTAGTCCAGTTTGCTTTAAATAATGTGTCTGGCTGACAGCAATATTGACTGGCAGTCAACATTAGTGATGCTGGGGAATATTTAGATGCTCAATAAATCCATTTAGATGAAGATAATAATTGTGAGCATCAGCAACCCTGCAGCTGGAGTCCCACAGAAGACTTTCTGGGAGAGTTAAAAATGCCTGTATTTAATTCCTGTGCATAATTTCAGAATTACTAGAAATACTCTCTTGGTTTAAATGAGAAGTCTGGAATTTGGAGTTTTCCTAAGGCACAGTTTGCAGAAGCAGTTTCTCAGTGGGCCCCCATTAAGCACAGAACTGCAATGTGCTGCAGAAAGGCAATTCTCTGTGCAGGTACAGTCAAAGTAATTTCTATTCATTCTTGAGTTTTTCCCAATGAAAAGTACTTCACACATGAATGAGAGGGTTTTTTTCTCCTAAAGATGTAAGTTTAATGAAAAAAAAAATAAAAAGGAAAAGATTTGTAGACCTCCAAAAATGAAATGTAAAATATAATATTAATAGGATTTTGGGATTTCTAGCATTCATTTTCAAAACCCTTGAAGTCATTTGGTACTTGACTAATTATTCTGTTAACATCATTTTGGGTATTCAGCTATTTTTAATGGTCTTTTGGGTGGTTCAGATTACATATTTGAACTGGTGTGCTATTTTCACTGCTGAACAGAGATCCAGCTTTCATTTTTGTCTGATAGGTGGGGAGAGCAGGAGAAAGAACAGGAGGTTGGTGTAGGAAGTCACCCACTGTCAGTGTTAGAGGCATATAAGGAAAATGAATGTTTCAAGCTTTGAGTCAAAATGGATTTTTTATGTACAATCAGATGAACTTTAAAGGTGATCTGCTGATCTCTGAAGTTTAAACAGATATTGTACAGAGAGTTTTAACATACTTAATAACAAAGATTGCCACCGTTAGCCATTCTGAAGGTCGTTTTCTTCTGACATCTATCAAATTACACAATCTTGAATTTTGGTACAAGGCATAATGCTGTCAAACTTAAAATAGAAATATTCCAGAATGTGGAGTGGTGTGTTGTTTTTTGAGGTAAATGGGCCCCATTTACATTAGTTCTTTGATGTTAAATTCCTTGCTGCACATCAGAGAACAGTTGCTTCTTCCCTGGAGCAAGTTTTCTTTCTTCTTCTTCCCCCACCCTTTGATTTTTTTTCCTCCTTTTTTTTTTACTTTCTTTCTTTCTTTCTTTTTTTTTTTTTTTAAGTTTGCTTACACTTTTATCTAACTAATTATGGAGGATCAGCTTATGGATGGCCACTTTTAGCTAGTTGCAGGCATTTTGAAAAATGATTCTTTTGTAGCTACTACTCTAAACATAAAAGTTCTTAGAGCTGCTGCTTTTCTATCAGTGAATATGGTGTTGTGTGTGTGTAT
>VZTT01008937.1:1849-32289 GCA_013400855.1 Buphagus erythrorhynchus
AAAAAAAAAAAAAAGGGTAATCAAGGTATCAAGGTCCCAGTCCCAGTGGAATGTGATGGAATGAAGGCAACAGAGCGAAGTGCTGTCCCTGCTTGGTGGTTTTTTTCCATCCTTTCCTCTAAGCTCCTCCAGAACTACTCACCAGGCCTCTAGAACTTCTAGAACTACCTGTTGAGCCAGGACCCAGTCCAGAGCCAACCAAAACTGATCCATAACCCAACCTAAAGCCAACCACTACACGGGGACATGGTCTAGAAGCAACTAAAAACTCTTACCAAAGTAAAAGTGGCTCTAGAATTACCCACCGAGCTGCAGCCTGCACCAGAATCTCCCTCCCCACTTGGGGATGGACCCATTGATCCAAACATTGGAGATCCTTCACCTCCAACTCCACAAGTCCCACAGGATTCCTCTGCTCTTGAACTGGAGAGCTACACAAAAGACAGCATCCCTGCATGCTCTTCCACCACCAAACTTGTGACCATGGGTGCTCACATCTGATATTAAAACATGGTGATACTTGTTCTGTTAGAGCTGCCCCGAGGGCTTGCTGCTTCTTTGGGTATAGAGAAGAGAAGGAAAGGTTTTCCAGGCAAACTGATTTCCCAGTTCCATCTGTAATGTCAGCACCATCCTGTGTGTGCTGCCTAATACAAAAGCAGGAACTTTGTGAGGAACTCATGGGGGGCTGTCTAAGCCACCATCCTACAGCTCCAGTTCCTAAGAATACTGACACATGCCTGGGCAAAAATAAAGACTAGTAATTACTAAATCCTTAACTTTGGAACTGGCTAACAAAACAGTTAAAAATTGGTATTGGACAGCTGCAAGTCCTTACATCCAACTTATATAGCAACCTTTTTTAAAGCATTATACACATACCTGCTTCAATCTGTCATAATCTAGACCTTCTGACTGTACTCCGTTGGCACTGGGCTGTCCCGTTGGTGTAGATTTTGGTCTGCAGCACAAAAACAATACATGAGTTACTGATTGCTCATTATTACAGGATACATAGGACTCCTCCATCAAAATTCTTGACATTTTTCTAAGAAAAACATAGTAAAAAATCAGAATGGAAAAAAAAAATGTTGGGAGTGGGAGGATGGGAAAAATCAAGCAGACCCAAAATACCACACAGAATAGAAAGCAACACCCAAGAATGTTTTCCACACACTGGAAATATTAATTACCATAAGAGTTATTAGTTCAAAACAAGAACTTTCAAAGCAGCAGACAGATTTCACTGTCAGTGGTTTCTGATTTCTTCATAACAGGCATGAAAAGCTGAATGCCTTCAAATGTCAAGTACTTTCCTTTTTCAACTGCTTGCTCATTCAAAAGAGGCTCTCCCAAGGAAGCACTCCCACTAACTAATGACTGCATGTTGATGCCGACTGTATGAATGCTGAGCAATCTCCCTGGGAGATTTTCAACAGCTGACAGACCCAAGCAATGTTATCCAACTCCTCTGCAACCTCAATTATTCCATCAGTTGCCTTCTAAAGCTACTGGAAGCAAATACTGTAACAGCAGCCAGATTTATCAGGTGATACTTGAGAGGAAGTTCTAATGTTTTGGACTATATCATGTTTGATGTTTGCTTATGAAATACTCTTTTAGACAACAAAAGCTTGCTTACCCAGATCACCTTGCATTTTTAATAGATTCCAAAAGAAGGGGGTTTCCTGCCTTTCCACTCCTCTTTCCTCATCCCTTCTTTCATTCAAGGGGTAACTCAGACTCATGGACTTATGAAAGCTGTGAGCAGAGACAGAGCCTGGATGTTCACAGCAGGAATACCAAGAGTTCTCCAAAGAGGGAGGAATGTTCTGCTGTCCTTAAATACATTTTACATCTTGGCTGGCATTCTCCCTCCCTTACCTAAAAAACTTCAAGCTAAGAGGAAGCTGTTGATAAAATTCCTGACAATTCATCTCAGGAGGTTTTCCTGATGTTTAGAATTATCACAGTATGCTAACTTCAAGGAAGGGCAGGGTACAAAGCTAAGCTGAGTCCTATTTCATTGCCCTTGTATGTGGCATCACTGAACAAAATAGCCTGGCCTACACTCAGTGTGTCCCTCCAAAATTCCTACATAGGAGGAATTTATTTAGCACTGCATTTTTCTGCATTTGTTACATGAGGGTGCAGACTGATTTACTGCAATGAAGGTGGACAGGAACAAAAAAATACTTTATTTCTTTGTTTGTTTTACCAAATCACTACCTTGAGCTTTCATGCATCTTCCCTTACAAGACAGGAGTTTATCCATAAGGAAATTATCCTATTACACTGATTTTGTTCAGTAAGAGCTGAATGAACCTCACACTAGATTGTCTTGTTGACTTTTACAACCTGACAGGACTATGTTCTGACTTGCTAACTGAAGAACACTCAAAATGTGACTCCCAACAGAAGAGGGAGTCACATCAAAATGTTGGTTTGATACTTGTTCTTTCCTTGGGATCACAANAACTAAGGATCACAAACCTCAATTGTCACAGCTGTAAAACTTAAGTCTGCACAGTTTAAGTTCCCAGAGAGAAATTGCTAATTACTATTGCTTGAAACACACAAAAATTAAACACACAATCCAAGTAAGAAAGAAGATGAAATATTGAATAACTTGACAGTGAAAGAAGCTGGAAAATAGAATTTACCTTGCAACCACCAGAGAACTATTGTGTGCACTAATGCTATGAAGGCAAACCACAGTTCAGGATCTTTTACAGAACTTTTTATGTCTTGCAGTGCTTAGTTCAGTATGGAAGAATTCCTTGCTCAAAAACATTCATCAGCTAAGATCTTTGGCAATTGCTGTTTCATCAGGTATCTGGTATTTAAAGAGTTACTTGCAGTTTACACCTGAAATTGCAAGCCCTGACTTACTCCATGCAGAACAGCTGAGTTTTTCAGATAGTTCATATATAGTTTCTGGTAATTTCCACTGACTATAGTTCTGTTCCCATACACTATGGCATGACAGCATTTATCCAACATGACTGAAGAAAATCCTCTTAAAATGCAGCTCCTGGCAATTGGTAACAGGCAGCTAGTGCCTGCCTTAATGGAAAAAAAAAATCAATCAATAGTATACTTTAATATTTTTTTTTTTAATTACTTACAAGTTTAATGTATTAGTAAGATGACTTCAAAGAAAAGCTCTACACAAACTGACTGTTTATTTTTCTTCTTATCTTTAGAACAAAAAGTCAGTTTTACCCACCATAACTATCTGTTGCTGCTATCTGTTAAAAATCTCCACAGGAAAGCTGCTTTATGAACGCTGCCTCTCAGTCTTGACTATGTGCTCCCTTTTTCCTTTCCAAAGTGCAAGATGTTCTTAATTCAAATACTGAAATACCATCATTAGCAAAATAGATAATTTCTAATCTCAGGAAAATCTAGATGTGCTCCTCCTCATAATCAAAAATCATGCTAATTTTTTCCTTTTTCAGCTTAAATGCAGTAGTCATTTAGGAAAACATTAACTATTGAAATGTAGTGAATAAAAACTTCCCAGCCATTCGATCCCAACGTGGCTAAAGAGCTCTCCCGTGTGGTTTTTCATAGCATTGCCTAACAGGACAGAGAGGCAACCCTGACAGTCCCTAACACACCTTCAATCAAGCATGCAAAGGAAAGATTTTATTCATGCCAACATGCAGAATACACCACCCAAGATAAGTAGCTAAAAGGGGAACTTTTCATACAAAAAGATTAAGTAATCACCACAACGAGTGCTTTCATGAAAAACAAAGCTGGAATTTGACTCAGTAATTCTGAGGGGCTCTGGAACACATTTACCTCTGGAAAGCTCTCAAAACCTGAAGGGTTTCAATGTCAGTACTTTATGGCCACTAGAGAGTGAAACAGATCTCCAGCAAAAAATACACATGATGTTAACTAACTTGTGAATATGTTCCAAACAGAAACATTAATTTATGTTTAAAAAGTCTTTAATCAAAAAGCAGATGTGAAAACACACCTAGAAAATTAATTCCTGTTCCTCTGTATCTAAACTCACAGTTTTGAAAACCTGCTTCTTAAAACACTGCAAATGGTCCACTAAATCCTGGTATATTCAGCAGGAATTTGTACCTTTGCAGGTGAAGACTGCCAGAAAACCAGTATTTTATATGAATTCATACCTGGTTCTTAAAGCCTTCTCAGCTTGCCTTTGACACCATCTGCTTTTAACCAGACCAAAAGTGGGTTCAACTGGACAAACAAAATGTGGAGGAGGAACCTAGTGGTACATGTGGTGATTACTAACCCATGTAGAAAAAGTCCAACCCTGAACTGGTCAAAGGGGTTTGTTAGGTATTCTCAAATCCCAACAGGATGATACCTGTTTAATGAATCATAGAACCTGTTTTCAGAAGCAAGCAGATTTTTCCATGGAGATTCCCGTCTATTAGGGGGAGAAACACTACCTTTAAAAGCTATAATAGGTCTTCATTTTGTTCTGTTTTAGCACCTTAAACACCATGGGGTTTCAGTAGATTCAAGAGTTCTACATGCATGTTTCAGGAAATATTAAAAGCCCACAGCTCAAGTCTTTTCTGTTTGCTACAAAAAGAAAAGGCCTGATTTTAGATAGGACACTAACTTGTTTTAAAATATTTATTCATTCTGCATAACAACAACTGCACCATCTACCTCTGTGGAAGCTCTGAAGAGAAAGTTTTGCTGACTTGCCAGTTTCTTTAGTGTGCTTTGCTTAATCCCTGTCAGTGACTCACATTCTCCCTGCAGAGGTCAGGAGCAGGCTCTTCAGCCCTAGCAGGTGAAAGAAATCCCCTTCTGGCAAACACAGTATTATTGTTTCAAACAGCAGCTCCCCTTGACTAACTCACTCAAACAAAGCTAGTTTAACAAACTGCTTGCTGAGAGAGACTTGGCAAGTTGGCAAATGTAGAGAATTAAGAAAAATACAAGGTTATTCAAGAGAGACTTCTTCTAGCACCTTCTCTTTCCATGAAATTTTCCTCATCCTGGCAGAGCAAGCTGTCAACACTGCCTAGAAAATTGTATCAGCAGGCCTAAAGTATGTGCTATGGCACCTTCCAGCAGGTTATGACAGCACTGGAAAAGAATATTGATGTTAAAATAAACACAGAATTCTTATTTTGGAAGTACTTTTAGAGTATATACCTAGGGAAGCTCACATCAAGTTAAATTCTATCAGTGCATTTTCCACTAGATGAATGAAGACAAAAGCTTGATGGAGAGAGTGCCTCAATACAAGAAAAATCTCAAAAATCTTCTGTACTCCTCTAGGTCAGAAAACATTTTTAAACAGACCTCAGCAACCTCTGAATTTTCACCAGTTGGAAAAAGATCAGAGAAACTGGATGCATGAAACAGTTTACAAGAACCTGCTGCTGTAGGGGCAGGTAGAATCAAGACTTCAGAACATTCCAGACTCCCCAAAAGAGTCAGACAGTGAGAGCTGCTCTACTTATTAATCCCTTTACCCTATGGATAAGCAATCTGAGGAAAGTATCCACAGCCAAAGGGCAAGATCAGCAAGTGTCTCACACAATATGAACTCTAACGTGCTCTTGAGGATTCCTTACACCAATTATTTCTGTTCCCCTGCAACACCACATTTTGAAGCAGATCAAGGTATCAGCACAAGGGACCTTGGTTAAAGCAGGTCAGATCTACTGGGGAGGAGGGGAAAGAGGGCAAGGCCAAAGGTGATGCAGTATTTTGTTACACTGGCAGTGTAGCAGAGAGAACATCACCACCAATGGCACTTGCTTTTAGAAAAAACAAAGCAAGTGACCAGAACCAAGGCTGCAGACACCTGAAACTCCAGGATTTATTCTAAAAGAGAGAAAGATACTGAGAATGTTCAGTGCTGCATTTTAGAACTGAAGACCTCAAGGGCAACCTCAACTACAAGCTAGACCACTCAGAGAACAACTGTTTTTAATACTCTGATCATCCCTGTTTCCAACAGCCAAATTTTAAGCAGAATTCAAGTAATTTCGAACACAGCATTCGTAAGTTGAACATGTTCTTTTGTTTTCTCTCAAGAAATTCCAGTAACTTTCTCAGATTTTCAGGGGTCAGAACCCTTTAACCTCTGTGTACACAACACACAGGAATTCTAAATGAACCACAAGTCTTCTGCTTAAAGTAAATGACAATTAAACATACCTCAAAAAAAAAAAAAAATCACTAAAGCAGCCGTTTCACTTACTGAAATGCCTACCAGAACAATCCCTGCCTACCAAAGTTCCAGCTGACAAGTTACCAAAGACTAGTTTATGCACTGAAGGATGTAAAATATTTCTACACTTTTTTAGGATGGAGACTTTCTTAGATTGGTACAAGAGCTACTGGAAATTGTCACAGAATCAAATCTTAATAAGATGGCTTAAATATCCACGTAGGCATTCTATGAGTAGCAGAGAAATAGAAAGAACACCTATTCTCTAGATTTACTACTGAATATGTGAACTGCAGCACTGAATTTGGTTTCACCTTGCAGGAAATTTCAGACTTCAAAATAAAGAATTAAACACTGCTGTACGCAAATATGCACCTTATTAATTCAGGTTATACACCAGCAAGTGTTAAAGAAACTTTTTTGGGTATTAATTTTGATTTTTCTGTCAAAAATTTCACTTATTAACATTCTCCAAAAGTAACTCTTCATTCCTACTTAAAACTGCTAAAAGCAGTTTCACAGCAGCAATTTTAAACCCATACATTTTGCTTTTAACAGTATCAAGATGACCTTTACAATTCTAGTTCAGTATCTTCAGCAGCATGTGCAGCAAGAACAAATATAAGGAAAAGACAGCTGGTGCAAAAGGGGAGTACCTGGAAATAACAGGTGACTTGCTTCCATTCACTGTATTTGTCCTTTCCCAAGGCTTTCTTGTTAGTTCTGGAAAACAGAGTGAGGACATTAAAAAATGTATTTTTCTATTCACTGTGTAATTTATGTGAGGAAACTTCAAGCAACTCAAGTCAGCTGCTTGGTGTTTTACTACACTGCTTTAGCTCTTTCATCTTAAGCTACCTCCTGTAATATTCATCTGTGAAGGCATCAAGTGAGAGCATCTTAAAGTCTCACTGGTTTCCCAGACACAGTAAATGGCATTTGATTCTTAATCCATCTGGAAGAAGATCTGCCTATACTTTATGTACTGGATTGCTTCAGTTGTGAAACATGGAATTCTGTAACCAGTCAGCTTCAAATACTTGAGAAAGAGGTTTTTAAGCTAAAGGAGTTTTCCTAAACTGTTAATGATAGAAAAGTAATTCAGTGCCAGTTTCAGTGACGTGCCAGCAGATACAACCTGACACAACTAGAATATCTTTCACCAACAAGAAAGAAGGTGGTTCATTCCTTACAATCTGCACAAGTTAAAACAGCCTTTCTGTAGTGTGGATTGTTATTACTTGCTATCATTACTTACTCAGGACTTGAGTGTGCTACTGATCTTATCAGTCTTCATTTCAGATCTGGAGTTTGTTTGGTCTGCTCCCTTTCTTTCATATTGCTTAGCTCTGCTAAGCTGGGCAAGCAGAGAGGCAGAAAGGCCCTTTCAGAGTCTCATATTGACCAGAAAATGCCTGGGATGCAGTGGGTTACTGTGAATATCTAAATTGCAGAAGTCTGCATGCATAGTCTGTAACCTAGCCAAGTACAGGCTACTTATGCTAGTAATAAGCCTTAAACTTAATTTTATACATCAGTCTTCAGGACTTGTCCTGCCATAGGAGTTATTTCAGCAGGATTTTAGCTGTATCTGCAAAATTGAGAAACTTCTGCTATGGCTGCAGTTTGCTCAAGGATGCCAAGCATTCCTCTTAAAACACTTTAAAGACCTGTTCCAGTGATGAGGCTCAGCATTACCAGAGCATCTCACAGAAAGAAACAGAGAGTATTTCTCAGCTGGAATGGAATGGTCAAATTCTAAATGCATTTGACATTTTCAACAGGTTTGATGAGACTTCTTATCACCACCAATTAAAGGAACCACTTCCACTTGTTTAAATTTCCTTCTTTTTGGGCCTGTATTATCAGAAGTGTTCCAAAAGCACTCATTTTCCTAAGGCTAATGTCCTTTCTGTTTAACAGAATGAAGCAGACTCTCTTAAAAGAAGAGGGAAAAAAAGGAGGCTGTGTGTGAAAACTTGATTTGTGTGATGTCATTTATTTCCTTGCAGTCTGACTTCTCTAGATGAGTGCCTGTATCTCAATACTAAGTTTGCCAGTTATTTCCATCTGGACACAGAACTCCTAGCACTCCTTTTTATTCCCCAGCCAGGTGTCACCTGGGTTTTGTTCACACTACTGCAGTGGTTTTCAATATTAAGGCCTGCACATCATCAAGTGGTTGAATCACCTAGAGGAGAAGTGTACACATGGGCAAGCAATCAGCAGAGGAAGCTGGAACAGACTGAATGCTGGTATATTCATTATGCACTTACTTCCCTTCTGCTTCCACTGCTTTTTGGGATGACAAACTGCAGGGTTATATATGGCACAGCCTCTCCCTTTTGCAGTGTCTCTTGAGAGACGATAATTTACAATATGAATGCGTGTGCATGCTGACAATACCTCCTGGCCAACTGCAGAATGTGTAAGTTTTCCTTACTGACTGCAGCAGAAGTGTTGGCTACACAGCTCCAAACTGCTTCTTCAGCACAGGGATTATGGGCAAACAATTTCAACACTCTGCACCTACATACTTTATTCACTTATTTCTTCTTATCCATCATCTTCTGAACCAGGACCCATTCTACAGCAAAACCCCAGGCTGTAATCATGGGAGAAGAGGCAGGCTCCAAAATTCAGCAGACCTGACTGAGATTTGTCACTAGATTTTAGCATTACAGAGTCCCAGAGCTGAGCAAACCTGAGCTACTTACCAGGTGTGCTTGTTGAAGAAACCTTAGAAGATGAAGACTCTGATTCTTCCTGATAAAAAGGGAGACCAGAGGGAATATAGAGAGAGGAGGGAGGGAGAAAAAAAAGTCTTTATAATCTGTTAGATTTACGAGAGTCAATCTCAACTGCTTAAGTATTTCAGTTTTTATATATATATATTTTAAATGGTTCTGCTCAACTGCATATAGAAAATAAGCAAGCATTTCTTTCATTTCAACCTCTACAAAGTAGAGGTTATATGTGTGTATATTGATACAGTAAAGTATAAATAATCTTGCATACACCACTGGAATCTCTCTGATAATCCTTGTATTGAGTAATGTGAACTAGATAAAATTTCTCAACTCACAGTTTTATCTTCTTTTTGCTCTGGTTCTGTTGATCCCTTTTCAGCAATTCTTCTCCTGTAAGCAGAGACAAAAGTTATGAAGCTCATCATGGCTTTAAGATGGAAGAATACTGTTTACTGCAATTAAAGACTTACACAGCCTCATGAAAATTAGTGTTTTAATAAGTACTTTCAAAACACCTTCAAAGGCAAAGCCCTCCTGCCAAAGCAACTGTGCAATTTGAAGTCTCTGTGCCCTCCCCTACTGCTGCACAAAGGCTTACACAGAAGTACTGGATTACACTCAAATAAAAATGGCTATTCATGAAACATGAGCAGCTTCTCAAAGCAACCACGAGCTGCTGTCTATTTGATCCTCAGCCAGCTGCAAGCAGGCAGCCCAAATCCCACCTGCATGATGACTAAGCAGCTGGAGCAGAGCAGGAACAGCTCCTCACCTCCTGGCCAGCAGGGCACTCATTTCTTCCATCAACCCACTGCCTCCCAAGGGAAGGGGTCCATTTCCACGGCCACCGTCTGTTTTGGATGAAGCAGAGCCTCCTCCTCCTCCACTTGAACTGGAGGAGTCTTCACCCTTCAGAGTGCACAAAAAGACAGCAGATGTGCCAACAGAATGAGAGCTGACTTGATGAAACCAGCAAAGTTCACGTGCAAGAAAAGACACAACTGCATAAAGAATGGCATGGGCTGGCAGCACATCCTGTAATGCTTTTTTCTTAATGAATTAAGCCTCCCCCAAATGTCTTGATACTGCTATGAACCTTGAACAAAGGTTAGAGCCAGGGACAGTAATCGGAAAAAGAAACCAGAGTTATATTTACCCGTGAGACTTTCCTAAGTTTGGCTCCAGCAAGTGCAGCTGCTAGTCCAGTTAAAGGGCGATTATCTTCGGACACGAAGCCCGCAGAAAAGCCCGAGGCTGGCAGGGGGGGAGCAGGAGGGGGCAGGGGAACGGGAGGAACTTGGCTGGGCAGCGGAGGAGGCGGCGGTGGCGGCGGCGGCGGCCCCGAAGGTGGGAGCGGAGGAGGTGGTGGGGGGCCAGGAGGAGGTGGGGCTGCCACTGAAGACTGAGCTGGGCCAGGGGGCAGGGGAGGTGGAGGAGGAGGTGCAGGTGGTCCTTGGACAACACCTAGTGTCAGAGTGAAAACAAACAGAAGACATTAGGGATTTAGAAAACAAAAGTCTTACTTTCACTGAAATGGTGGTTCTTTTTCTCAGTGTATGAGACATTAAAACTGGTAAGATACTGGGCAAGAAAACACTGAATTTCAGCAGGAGAGAATCATTCTTATTCAATGTCCTAAAAATATGACACAGTATGCTGTGAGAGATCAGACAGTTCCAGAGACATTTACATGAAACCCCTCCAGTCAGGTTCTGTGCTGCAACCAAGAACAACCTTACACCAGGAAACAGGCAGAGAGTCAAGTCAGGCATGAGCATCGCAGCAGGAGGAACAATAGGGTGTGCTCACATGGTGCTAAACAGTATCTCATTGTATTAACAAGCACTAGCATCTGAACCCTTGAACTGTTCCAGCGCCAATGCTAATTTCTAAGCTATATGTAAATCTTTCCTTTAAAACAATTCCAGCAATCGACTTTTATAATTTAATACAAACACTAATTAGTGAGTTAGAAGACTGACATGTTTCAAGCTGATGGGAAGAAGCTCTTCTATTTTTCACTATCATTCTTTTACTTCTTTAAATTCATACTGTTATCCAAATACAAAGTGTACTTTGAAAAAAGAATATTCTGATGATCACTGTATTATTATTATTCTTGTAAGAGGAAGAGTTTAAGAAATTTTGACTTAGACAACAGCTCCACACCTCCACAGATCCTACCTCTGTCTCATTCAAACTGCCATAAGGCAGGAAAAATGCTGCAGAGCTACCTTAATCTCTAAAGGCAGGAATTTCACATACGAGTCTTCCTGGTTTTCTATTCTGCTAACCACTGCAGAAATTTAGAAGCCTGTTAAAGCCTCTTGACATCACTCACTGTCCAAGTGCACACTTCTATTCCATACTAGAAGTGAGGCCATTTCTATTTCCACTCCATCCCAAAGCAGCTCAGACCTTCATTTCAGACAAGGATATAAACAGGGTCCATTCTGCATGGCTTGTACCAGGCTGCTTATCCCCTAGGAGCCCCTCTGCCCACACCTTTAGAGCTACTGCAGAGCTCTGTACAGAGCCCTACATCTATTAAATCAACCTAAATCTGTTAAATCAATATAAAAGCAGACTCAGGTTAACAAAGACACGTACTACCATGTAAAATGCATTTCTATCATATTGATGGAGTGTTCATTAAGGTAGTCACCTGCTTAATCAAACTTTTTGTCCAAAGTTGTCTTAGCTACACTGGTAAAATACTGCTGAAAGACCTGTCTCCCTATATCTAAATACACACACATAAATACGTATGTGTGTATCTAAATACACACACATGTACGTACACACAGCCATGTATTAAAATACATCCACTGTCCAGAAAGAAATGCCATAAGTGGCATATACTACTTTCTAAATTTGGATTATTCCTCACTGAAGGTCATTTACGTGTCCAAAGCCACACATATGCTCTTCTGTGTTGGCTGCCATTAGGAAACTAATGATCCTACCTGGTAACACCACTTTCCAAATAAACCAACAGTGCAGGGTTTACCAAGCAAGAATTTGACAAACTCTGTTCTCAACAGGTCAGTTCTTAAGAAATCAGAATTTTACTTATGACAGGCCACAGAACATCGTCTCCTAGGCACAGAGCTTTCCCATTTCCCTTACCCCAGTTTTCCAAAGGGTGTTTGGCATTAGAATTGCTGGAGCTTTGGAAGCACTGTGTTACTTCCAGGGGCAGTCAGGGGCTTTGGCAGCCACGGGCTCTGCCCTGCTTAGCGCATTAGTAGCAATAACAGAAAGCCTTACCCTGCTGGGTCGGAGCTTCAACCGGCTGAGAGGCTGCCTGCAAGACTGGCTCAGAAGCAGAGGAGTCTCCCAGCACAGAGTTTAGAGAGTTCTCAACAGAGGCAGGGGTAGCTGCAGAGGGAGAAGGGAGAACACTAGGCTTGGATGAGGGAGTCGAGGCATTCGGGGAGTTGGGAGAAGGAGAAGCTTGAGGTCCAGAGAGTGACAGAGGTGGAAAGGAAGGCAGTGGGGGGGGAGGAGGTGGCGGAGGCGGCGTTGGACCTGAGGTAGAAGGTGAAGGAACCGGATAAGCCAGGTTTTCAGGAAGCCCGTTAGGAGCCGTGGGAGACGTGGACACCGCATTGGAAGCCGACACTGGGAGGACAGGTCTTGGGCCAGTAGCTTTGCCTGGTGGGCTGCTTATCATTACTGGAGGAGACGGGGGCAGGGGGGCGAAACTGGGCACGGACCAGGCGGCGGGCTTTGTGCTGGGAGGCAAAGTCGCCGCGGCACTGACGGGAGAAGGGGGCCGAGAACTTTTGTTCAGCGGACGAGGAACCGTAGCGTAATGGGGGAGAACGGGGTGGAAAGCTGAGCCTAAGGATGTAGCAAAACGTGATGCAGAGTGCCTTAGAGGCGGTGTAGGGGGAGTGGAAGTCGGTGGTGCAGAAGTCACTACAGCGTACTCCGGTGTGGCCTCTGCCATTGGCGCTGAGACTGCTTTTGCATATGATGGAGGAGGTGCTGAAGGAGGCTGGCAACTGGAGTATTCAGGAAGTGGAGTGCTATACGGGGAGTTGTCGAAAGATGGAGCTGGACAGAAGATGGAAAGCAGCAGCAAAGGCAGGATAAAAAAAGGAGAAAGAGAAAAAGGGAGCTAATGAAGCAACAAAACCAGCATTCAAACAAAACGTAAAAATGTAGACTACAGTTAGTACCAGAGGATTAGGCACAAGTGAAAATACTGTTAGGAAAGTTTTACATATTACCAACAGCTGCTCTTAAATTTTACCAACTCTTTTTGTGCCAACATTTGAATTTATAAGTACGTTCTAGAGAACGTATCCCATCTGTGAGATGGATTAGATATAGGGTTGAGCAATCAGTCTTTTACCAGCTTTAATCTTCTTGTTTGGTTGCAAACTGCAAGCAAATGTACTGATCTTAACATTTGTTTCAACTCCACTAATAAAGCTCTTACCATAGGCAGCAAGTGTCATCTCTCTATTCCCCAGAAAAAGCTCCATAGCAAATATTGAAAGTACTGGGAATAAAACTACCAATAAAATCCTCTGCTCTAAAATGACTTACACAATATTCCTTGAATTTCACCATGAGCTGACTTATGTAAAATGAGTTTGAGACTGAAGAACAACCAAACACTTGACTAATGTTCCATTATATTACCAAAATGAGAAAGCTTTCAGTTACCACTGGATACATTTCCGCAGGCAGTGCATTATCTTATCTACAAACACATACAACACATTTCACTGAAATGGTACTACAACGATAGATTAAGCAAGACTTCAGACTGAAAAGCATTTCTCACACTATTACTTTGCTTTATATAGGAACATACCTTCTATGTTAACATACTCAACCTGATACCTTTTAGGGGTTTTTTTCCAACTTATGTAATGACAATACATTTGTTGAATAGAGCAAACAACGATAAGGTATTTAGAAAATTTAACTCATTACACTTTAACCAATGTTGGAGGTGCCCAAAATTATTCAAGCTCTTCCATGCAGAGACTATGGCAAAGGAGTGAGCAAATAGTGCAAAAAAAATTATTTCAGAATTAATGGAAAATTATGACAGGAAAGTCAAAGCTCTTGGACTTCTTGCCATAAAAAAGCGAAGGAATTCCAGCAAAATGAAGCCTGAAATACTGACTGCTGCTACACAGCTGTACTCACTGCCATTTGTTGGTTCTCTCACACTCCATCACCCAAACACATAAAGAGCAGTCTGGTGGTAGAACACGCTTGGGTTTTGAAATTCTTACCAGCATTTGAAATTCTTCTCTCTCTTTCCCATTCCAACTGTTCCCTTTCCAGCTGTTCTTGCCGTTCTCTTTCTTGCCTCTCCCGTTCCAGTCGCTCAAGTCTCTCCCGGTCCTGCCTCTCCTTCTCTTGCCTCTCCCTTTCTAGGCGCTCTTGCCGCTCCCTCTCTTGCCGTTCTCTCTCCAGTTGCTCCTGCTCTAGGCGCTCTCTTTCCAGTCTTTCCCTTTCTAGCCTCTCTCTCTCCAGCCTCTCCCGTTCCATTCGTTCACGATCCAGCCTCTCCCGTTCCAGCTCCTTCTGCCTCTGTTGCTCCTGCAACTGTCTACAATCGTGAAAAAAGGAAAGAAACTAAGCTGCAAAGCGAAAACCAAAAATATCAAGCAACTGTTAAAAGGACAAGGAGATAAACTAATCAACAATCTTGGCAGCAGCGAGAACAGAAGCACAGCATTTGTACCTACATGGAAGTCTTAATTCTAACATGCCATTTTTCTGAGCTGGATAATAGTTTTATTATGTTTACAGTAAAAAGAATCACATATCTGATTTCCTCTTAACTAACTGAACATTCTGAGAGACAGCCTTCAAGAGGTAAGAATAGAAAGCTGAGGCTGCTAATTTACTAACTGATACAATCTTCCCAGTTTGCGATATGGAGTTACATTTGTTCTTTGCACGGTATTTTATACTCAAAGCAGTGAATAGAAGTACAGTGAAATAGCAGTAACACAAATACTCATTAAAAAAAGAAATACCCTCAAATTATGGTTTTTCGATTAACTAGTCAGGTAGAATTTATCCAGATTTTAGAGAAGCATCAAAATGCACATGTGTCCATCCCCACTTGCATAGTAACACAAACACACAGCTGAACTGGCAACAACATGAGAACACCCTGAAGGCACAGGAAAACTGGACATGGTCAAAAAAATCCAGGGTGCAGCAGCCAAGGAAACACTGCAGGGAGCTGGCAGGCTTTCCAGCTCATGGGAGTCTTTGCAAAGCAAAGCAGAGAGGGAGAAGATGTGAAGAGGAGGAAAACAAGTAAAAGGCAGGCTGTGGAAATATCCTAAGGGTAAGAAGAAACCTTGCAAAACTCTCTGCCAAAGCCACTGGGTTGGCTGAACGGACTTTCCTGAAAAAAATACAGTGGAAAAAGCTATACACCATCTTTTTGATCCTTTATTCTCAACTTGTTTTACATTTTCTTTAGGGTTTTGGGGGGCTTTATAGTTATATAAATATATTTATATTTAAAGATATATCTTCCTAGTTGGTTAAAATATAGCTTTTTGATTTTCAAAGCTTTTTCATCTCTTGGGAATAACTCCCTGATAGAACAAAAATTAGGCAGATCCTCCTCCCAGCTGTGACCAGTATGTTCCTGTTTGTACATAACACTGAAAATGTTGCTAGTTGATGTTCTCTATTTGAATTCTTCTTTCAAAAAAGAAAAAATCAAAATCATAAGAGTTAGAAAGAAAATCTTGTCTATAAAGCACAGAGCCATTTTTTCTGCCACGTCTCAGATGCAAACTGATGACAGCTTCTCAACAAACACGAAGTACACCCAGCTCTTAACTAGAAAGCAAGGAGGAGACCTGAATTTTGACACCTCAAGCTACCAGATGTGTATTTTCTATACTACACACTGGGCAATTTAATTTGGACAGTCATTGACAATCCTATGCTGATACTGTCTAATACTATTAGAGTCATAGGGACTGAATTCTGAAAAGGAAGGGAACTTCAGCTGTTTTACTCCTTTTCATGCCCAGAAAATACCAGCATAACTGCAAACTCCAGCCCATGAACTATTGCTATTGAAGTCCATCCAATTTTCAGACCAATGTTTTTCCTTTACAAACAAAAAAAATTATAAATATTGAAATTTCATAACTTCTATAACCAAATAAGTTCCAGTTAGGCACAACTAAAGAACTTTTTTCACTATTTAACTCATTATCCATCAGAAGCAAAAAACCAGTTCTGCTCCTTTACCATTTTTTCCCTCAGCCACAGAACAAAGCTGTAAGACCAGTCACCATGAAATTAGAGCTGCAACTCAGCTTAAATGACTGATTTTTAGCCTCTGAAGTCTACTAAAAAGTCTGATGATTGACCCATGCACATTTGGAACCAGTAGAGGAGTTCTATAAATTTTAAGAGAATATAATATAAACCACAGAAATTTAAGCTCCAAGAGGTATTAAAATTTTTTGACATTACATTTTTGCTTGCTCTGTACTGTACAAAACTAATTTGACTATGTGTTCTTCCCCTCACCCCCCCATCCTCCCAAATTAAATCCATTGTTAGAGGAAAACAGGGTTTCATCAAGGCTAACTTCAGCTTGGTCATGTAAAAAACAATTTTTTTTCCATAAAGGAGAGGTGGATGCACATGTTTGTATCTAAAAGGCTATTCAGAGCAGAAGACAACATTGACAGACTCCAAAGCAGCTTTGTTTATTTTCATCATTCTTTCTGCATTCATTTGCCTGAAATGAGCATATTCTACCTCAAAATGTACACTCTGTTCATCCTAAACCTAAAATGTAGATATGACATTTGGGATCATAAACATTTCACGTTATATTTAGTTTATAATACTGGAAGATATCAATTCCCTGGGTTTAACAACACATCAAGCAACTGCCAGGAAATTTCTTTTGCTTAAGTTCATTTCTTTACAGAAATAGAAGCTCAATATAGGTCACTCCTCACACAAGGGCAGCATTGCCAAGGCTGTTTTGCAGTAAGCCATACCAAGAGCTCTGCCATTTCATATTTCCATAAGCAACCTGGAAAAGATACAGCGAGGTGCTCGTCATAAACCTCCTTAATAATATTCAGTTATTTAGGGTAGCAATGATGATGGCTGATTATGAAAAATTACTGATGGATCTTCTAATTCCAACTAATCTGGGAATAAAATTGGCAAATAAAACTCAACTGAAGTGAATCAGGGCAGAGAGAGGGAAATATCTGCTAAATTAATTTACAAAGTGCTGGACTTTGAGATGCCTATGGACTCAGGAGTGAGATATTAGGGTTATAACAACATCCATTCATTAATGTGTCCTGCTCAAAAACCTCAACTAGATGTTATACATCAAGAAAGGATTGCAGAGCAGTACAGAAATTGCACCATTCTGCTTTACAGTCCCTGCATCCCTGCTCCCACCTCAAAACAGGGAGAACAGCAGAACTGAAAAGATTCAAAGAGAAGCAGAAAACTGTTATCAAATGTACCCAACACTTTCCATTTAAAAATAATTTAGAAAGCTGTAATTCTGCATTCTGGGAAAGACAACTGGAGCTGTAGGGAATCCTGAGTGATGAGGACACCCCTTCACAACAGCTGGGAGGAAAGATTTGATGCAAATAATGGAGCAATACTCAAAAGAAAAGATCACCTCTGCACATCAGGCAGATAAGCTATGGAACTCCTTGCTAGAGTGATTCAAAGAAAGAGTAAGAAAAAACCCATGAAGGAAAAAAAACCCAACCATGGGATATCACTTAGAAAACAGAAATTTCATCATGCAGAAGCTGTTGAAGCAAGGGATGCCCAGAGGATGGGAGAGCAGCAGAGGGAAGTATTCCAGGTGCTCAGCCTGGCCCAGAAGGGTTTGTGTCATAACAAAATGCATCTAAGTGGTTAAACTTATTCTGAAGCAAAAATTATTTCAATTGGCAATGAACACTATCAAATTATATTGGCTGAGTAAAACCTAGATGAAAGACAGTGAGATAACCACTTTTATCCACACAAGACCTGAATAACAAAGTAAGTTGTTATTAAGTAAATACTGAGTGATGCAGTATTTAACTTTTTTTTTTAAGAAACTCCATTTTCCATTTCTTCAGAAAATATAAGGAATAAAATCAGAACAAAGTTGTTTGCCAGGAACAAAGTTAAGCACTTTGCTTACAATACGAATACTCTACCAAGAGAGGGCAGCAAAATACCTTGCAAGTATATCTTATACATAAGAGATTAAATACACCATTGTTGAGAATAATTTCTCATTATATGTCACTGAAGCATCCCTTTGTCAACAAAGAAAAAAAAAAAGCCAAAACAACAAGCAAACAAACAAAAAAAAACCAACCAAAGAAACCACACCTCAAAACTCACTACATTTCTACTATCATTTTAACAAGTTTAATAAACCTTTTGAATAGCAAACCACAAGGTGCACAGGTCAGAAGATCAGTATGCCAGCAATGCAATCAAGTTGCTTTAACACAATTTAATAAGCAAGGAAGAATTCCATAAACTACACACTAGATTTTAGCAAGTGTTACAGCTGTAGCTAAAAAAAGATTAAAACTACATTTGATTATTCAAAAAAAATTGCATTAAGTCCCTCTGGTTTTGTTTAGCTAGCCTTAAATAGTATAATTTTATTTTAAAATTTTGTCAGAGATCAAAATTATATTAGACAAAAGCATTAGTAGATTAAGGAGAGTCATCACACATCAATTAAAGTACATCTGAATGTCAAGACTGGTAGTTCAAGAACCCTGTGAAAGCAATACCTGAAAATCCTTCAGTCTTAGAAAGCACACCTGGCCACCAGGACAACTTTTGAAAAAGCTAAAGAGGTACTCAAAATGTCCCAGAAAGCTGTCTCGTAGTGAAATGCTCGTTATGCAAAGACAATGTGATTATTCTAACTATTTTACAAGTGTGACTTGTTAAATCTAAGAGCTAATTTACACTAAATAACTGAGCCTGCTGTACACGTCAGTCACACACAAGGTACCATTACTCATGTTTAGATTCAGAGTCACCTTCAGAATCTCAGAATAGCTGCTAGCTTTATCACAGGGACTATTCATGACACTTTCTTTGTGGATTTTAATTAGCTTCGTGTCAAAAGCATTTTGGGAAACTTCACTTAAGGGTGTTTTGGGGGGAAGCTCTTTTTTTTTTTTTCGTGGTGCTGTTTTGAATTAGCTTATTTTAATACTGCATCAGCTTTTAAAATTATTTCCCCTCTTGCCCTTATACTTATGTCCAGTTAAGGAGATACTGGGAGATACCACCTGAGGATAAAGAAAGAATCATATTTACAATACTAACTTGTGACTTAATATGAGCATTAATCCTGCAGTTCTTTGGGCAGCCAAGCAGCAGGAGCATGACTACATTCTTGAAATAGCACATGGAGAAAAAAAAATGCAGTGAGCAGAATTAAGCACACACTGTTGCATCCCTGCTGAAGAAAATCCCCCCACATTCTGTGATGGTGAAAGTGTTTAGAATTTCTCCTACACAACAACTGCAAAACAGAATTGCAGTTAATTTACTTCCCCAGGTACACACAAAGCCTTCCTGGCTTGCTCTTGATCATAAAAAGGAATAACAATTAAGACATCCTGCTGTCTCAGCTCCTGTTATTATATGAAATGAGCCAACACCACATGCACACTGAGATCACTTTCCATTTAGCAAGTAGCACCACTTCATTCAAAACTCAGTGTGTGTGATGGGTAACTAGGAAGCTATCTCAAATTAATACTATCCATTATTTTTTGATCTGTATGGGGAGGGGGAAGGGAACAGGAGGGTTTTTAAGCTTTTGTTCCTGAAGGTGAATGACTGTGATATCCTCTGGTCCTTTTGCTGAAGACCTCAACATAGTCAGTGAGAAGAATGGAGTTCTCAGTTAATTCTCTTAAAATACGGCCATTACCATACAGGTTGAAGAGAAGACAAAGATCTCAACTAGATTAAGAAACTTCAGTGTTTACTGATAAAACAGTATTCTGTTTTAGAGCAGACTCAATAACCAGAGGGAATCTGTCCTTCCCTGGGACACTTTTCACATCTAAGCCTCTGTACCTTTGTCACCTGCAGCAAAGTTACTGTATTTGTGGAAAGACTCCTTCCACCAGAGCAAGGATGCCTTGAAACATGAAGAAACTCCCATTGTGTCAAAACCCAGAGCTTCTGTCACCAGGGCACCAAGAGAAAAGCAACTATGAGTAACAAATTCAGAGCTGAAACAGTTTGCAAAAGCAAAGAGCTGCCTGCTCTGGCAGGTCACCTTGCTTCCTCAAGTAGAAGTTGTGCTGTACATTCACATAAATCTTCAGGATTCTAACACTAGCTTGTCTTGCTCTTGGCTGTGAGATCAAGCCATCACATTTTTTCCTAAAAAGATGATAGGAAACTGCACTGAGAAGCCTATATATCAACCTGAATAACAGAGTTCAGCCATGAACCTGGAAGGCTTCTTGTCACAAAGCCAGAGACATTAAAAACAGAGGTATTTCCATGAACAGTACAAAGGCATCTTTGTATCACATCCAAATTCAGGAGGCACTGAGCTGACAGACATTCCAAGATGAACAGAAACTTGTTTGAAGTATTTAATTTTAAAATTCACTGTAGAAAACAAAGATCCAAGACAAAGCCTGCAGAAAACAAAATATCTTGAGGAACAGACCTGACTGAAGTAATTGTTGCATTGAATGAAGAGGTCAGCTGCAGGCAGATAATACATTATATCTGACAGCTGTTAGTCATCATTTATGAACACATCAATTTCATATTGCATTCTTGATTGGCAGAAAAACTGTGTCAAAGCAGGGCATCAAATCACTCAGAAAAAATCAATATGAATACTATCCCTGTTTTGTCTGCTTAAAGATACAAAGACAAGGCAAATGGGGGAGAAAAAATATCACTCGTGTATTGAAAGAAGACACCAAAAACCATCACTTGAGTCATTAAAAAACAATGTGGACTTAAACATAAAATTGAGGGGAGATTTTCTGTGTCCCACAGGGTGGTTTTTTGTTCTTGGTTTTTTTTTGGTTTTTTTTTTTTGAAAAATAGTTTCCTGCTCGTGCTGTTACTTTTTCTAAAACAACAAGGTGTGGCAGAAGAGAGACACAAGGATGACACCCAGAAGGCAGCATGAAGGTTGCCAGACTATTGCTGGCTTCAACTACTGCAGAAATATTCTGCACTTATTGTTCTGAAAGTTACCATTAAGACATTCAGTATAAGAAACCAAATGTGGTTCTAAGAAAGTACTCAACAGCATATGTATCTTTCTGTGCTTCACTAGGGGTTTTTTAAGTTTTAAAGACAAGAAATCTAGGAATAACTATGGACACATAGTTATATGGAAACATAGGAATACTATGCTGATGTTCTAAAAGTAAATGTATTAGATCAACTACGATTAAAGCTGGGCTCATCAATCCAATATAACCGAGTTGTTCAACCTGAAGTCTCAGTGTACCCAGGCTTTCGGGGCTGCCTTGAGCTCCTCCAATGCTGCCTCCAACTGCAGAGCAACAAACAAGACAGCAATGTTTTGAGTTTTATTCTCAAATGCTGTTAGCCCCAGCATGTGGGCATAGATAGCATTATCTAATCCAACAGTCACTACTTACTAGAATACATCTCACATGATGGTTCTCCTCCTCCCACCACTGAGTCACTGCAACAAGCAGCAGCTGGCTGCAGACAGGCTACACAATGCCTGGCTGAGCCACAGGCACCAGCACCAGATGCAGCCTGACCTCAGCTCCATCTGAAGCACGCTGTCCTCTGCACAGGAGCAGCTACCTTGTGATCACCAGGAACTGCATGCGCTCCCTGGACATCAACTGAAGTAAATACAGACACAGCCAACCTACTTTATGCCTTTTGAAACTACTAACAGGGGAAAAAAAGTGCTTTGACATGTTATTTTGAACTTAGCTCCTAGCTTGATTTTTAATAGTTTAATCCTCTGATCATCTTCTACACAAGTTCAGGAAAATGTGTCTGTTACAGCCCTTCTAATTTGCAGGAACTTATCTGAGTAATCAAAATGGAGTACCAGCATTAAACCTGCTCTTCCATCTTTAATATTAAATATTTATTCACCACTCCAAAATTCAGCATTTACCACAGAGCTCACTCTCCTGTACGGTCACGCAAACCTACTGAATACATATCTCAGTGCCTACACATTATGTCCCATGGAACGAACACACACCACCCCCCAAATTTCATAATTCATGTGCAAAGAGAAAATACATCCAAGTCTTGGAAATTTGCAATCTGTATTGACATCAAACACAGGCAGCCTCCGCAGAGGCTGAGAATCTTCATAAATAAAAAGTACACAGATGCACCAATAACATAAGCTCAGCAGAAGTGATCAATATTTAACCTCTTTGCATCTTCCTAAGCAATCTCAGCTGCATAAACTTCACTTTCCATTATCTAAACTAAACTCCTGCTCTAAAACTCTTAACAAGTCAGCTTTATTTTCTGTCAAGTGCTTGACAGTCAGGACAGCTTCTACCTGAGCATAATGCACATGGTGTCAGAGAAACCCAGACAAGACTTAGTCAGCTTGGTACAGTGAGCAAGAAACAGGGACTCAGAAGATCTGCCAAGTCTGACTGTTAAAGGGCAGAAGTTTGTGAGGTGAGTTTATGTATATCCTCTGGAACTGACCATTACTGCCACTCTGAACAGTGCCCTGAGCCTTTGGTTCTTTAAGCAGCAGTGAGAGGTGAGGCTGTTTCAAATTATGGTTTGTTTTTTTAAAATTTGTATCTAACACTTTACACAATGTGAAATTATGAAGGCATGTAATTGACTACATGTATCATGATTTTGAAACACTGCACAAATCTAGGTCCTTACAGCTATTTCCAGTGTTCAGGCAGCTTTCTCTTGATCAGTCATCATTGCATGTAACACTTCCGATGTCCATTTGATTTTCCCTGCACACTAATGTGGTCTACAGGTTGGTGGTTTTCCTCTCTAAAAACAGGAAACCTACTACGAACTCTCATTCTATTCTGATCATCAAATTCTGCAATATCATCCAACTCCTCCTGTTCTCCTTCATTCTCATGTATCTCAACTCACATCAGCAACAAGGACTTGCTTTGTTCAGCAAAACACCAAATCAAATTCGATTGTTACAGGTCCCATTGGTGCACTGATGCCTCTTCTTGTGCTCCTCACACTTCCACAGCAATCCTCCTCCCTTCCACATTAACTAAGAAATTCCCTCTTGGTATCTGTCAAATGCTTTATCAAGGTCCAGGAACAGCCTTTTCTGCTTTTGCAAAGAAAATACTGTCTGGGTCCAGTTTACTGTCCTATGTTTTATCTGTTAGCAAAGTCAAATTAACAAGCTTTCATTTCCTTGATCAAAAGAGATTTAAGGTTTAAGAAGAAGCTTTTATGTTATAAGCTAAAAATGCACTAGCTGGAAGTAATAAGAACTAGGCTTTATCAGTCAAGTAAAAATTAGTAGCCAGTCACCATGATAAAGACATGAAGAGACAATTAGAAACCTGACATGTATTAGATAGAGGAATTCTAATAGACTAAGGGATCTAGTAATGCTCTTGGATCAAACCTCATGAAGCCTAATTTTCCTCATCTCCATCTTTTCAATATATTATCTCAAACTAACAGAACATGAACTTTCTGGCAGAAGCTAGATCACAGAAAGGCACCTGTACTCATGGAATTTTAGAAAAAAAGAAGAATCTCAGCAGTAGGAAAACCTTCTTTCATTGGCAACTCCCTCTCAGTAGTGTATTCTACAGAGTACAGCGGGAACACAACTTCATAAAAGGGAGCCATAATAACCAAAAATCTAGAAGAATGTAGAACAGCTTCTAACTTCAATTTCATGTTCTGCAATAAACAGAAAAAAACCTCACAGAACTGAAAGATTTCAAAGCAATTTTATCGATGTCATCCAAACACTGCTTAATAGAAGAGTGGTCTTCTCAGTACTCTGAAAAGATCAATGTTACCAGCATCTACAATTATGCTGTAGCCACACAGCACTCATTACATCTATCCATAAAGCCAGGTAAGTCTCTGAAAACTTTACTACAAATGGGAAGCAAATGAGACAGGCTAAAAAAAAACCCAAACAAAAAAACAACAACCCCCTTTTGATTCCATCTAAACTGTGTCTATGCACAAACAATAAACAATACAATCGTATGAGTGGATTCGACTGACCTCTCAAACCCTGAACCAAAAAGCCAACAACTCCATCATGTTCATGTGTATCTCAGATTAGAGCTGTTATATGCTCAGTTATAATCTAATCAATCCATATGCCTTTAAATAAATTCTACGTCCTTGAAAGAAGCTGTTGGATAAATGGCACGATTTTAGAAGCAAAGGAAAACTGGAAGCTGTACATCTGGCCCCTAAGTAGGGAAAAGTTACAGGCTGTGGGAAATCAGTAAAAACAAGGCTACCAGGGACACAGCCACAGGCAGGCTTTCATTCCTTTGAACTATAATAGCTACATTGATGCTGAATTGCAGGATGCAAGTTTTTTTCTCTTAGCATTTCTACCTATGTTTTCAAAACAGCTCAGGAGTATGTAATAATTACTAACTTACAGGGGAAAAATATTTCACTGTAGTTAAAAAATAAGATTAGCAAAATCCAGAAAAAAAATGGTTTTAATCTGTAAAATACAAACCCTGCCTTCAAGTCTCCCAGTAAATAAGAAACTGCTACATTTGACAGTCTCTGAACTTGCACTAAAACTAAGAATCCTTCCACAGGATTTATGAAAACCACACCACATCAATACTAAATTCTAGCACAGGCACACCCTACGTTTTCTTTAACAGTATTGTCATAAATAAAGCATTTAATAATTACAATCCTTCCTAATATTCTGCTGTTGTGTTTTGCAAACTTGTAATGTTTTCGAGTACTTACGAAAGAATTCGGTCAAGTTTTGGTCCATGACGTCCCTGAAGGACAGTAGGGGGCTTGTAAACCCTCATCATTCCTCACTATCTGTACAGATCCTCTGTTCCTGGAGCTCCTGGTCTCTTTATTTATGAAGCAGTGACCATTTTGAAGTTATTTATAAACATTAACTCATTACATTCCCAAGTGTCATATTAGATACCAACTCAGTGACTCATACTCCTGACAATGTATTTATCACATAGAAGAGAGAAGAGAGAGGGGAGAGAAGGTAAATTTACATGCACGAGTAGCACACACAGGCACGCCATGAACTCATGTTGTATTTTAAAATGGTCTTTGGCATTAGGTAACTCTGAAGTTATTAACAAATACGTATGTCAACTGAAGCTGGCTCATTATCAATCAGCAGAATTTATAAACGCCGCCTGGGCACCATTCTGACAACATGAAAAACAAGCCACAGAACAAAATATCCCTTCAGTTTGGAGGATCAAAAATGGAAGCTGGAGTGCTTTAAAGCTTGCTATTACTGTGCATAAGTGAGTGCAAGTTAAGGAAAATTACAGCTAGCTTCAAGCACTCCCTGAGAGGGAAAGCATCCGCCATGTGTTATGGATTCTTAAAAGACAGTAACAAAATTATCAATTCATCAGAAAAAATTACTTCATTACACCTTATGTGTAATCTTGGCCTCATAAAAACCTCAGTGTTTCAGATGGCACATCTGGTCCTAGCAGCCTTAGAAATCATATCGCTTGGTTTTTGCATTGCACAGTAAGCAACACAAATATTCAAGTAGGAAGCTCTGCAGCAAAATAAACAAAGTAGTATTAGTACTTTAGCACTTCTACACAAAATGGAAGGGCATCTAAATCCTTTCTAAAATAGAGAAAAACCTCTGAACCAAAATGATGTACTTCTGCTCGCAACGAACTAATTTCACTCTTCAGTTCCCAATTTTCCCAAGATTCCTGAATCCTGGTTATGAAAGCAAAGGAAAACACCAGAGCCATTGAAGAGCTCTCTCTGATGCCACTCTTCACTGGTCAATCCTTTGGCAAAATATTTCTGAAGAAATGTTTCTATTTCTGCCTAGGAAAACCCTGAAGCTCCAAACCACATAATTTAACTTTGAAATTAGTCCTTCTCTGAGCAGAGGATTGGACCAAACCTCCACAGGGTCCTTTTTTCAACTTTAATTTTCATGCAAGCAGATCTTTTTCTCCAGCTTAGAAAAATTTTAAAAACATTTTCCTGCACTTAACATGGGAGTCAGCTACACGCTACTAAATCCAGGTACACCTAGAAGGAGGGATGTGAGAGCAGAACTCAAAGACAACTATTACCAAGCCACATTTTAAAGAAAACCCCCATCCAACAGACACACATTCCACAAGCCATAGACTTGGCAAAGCCTTTCTCCTGATCCATCACAAACCCCATGTGCCTTCCCACGCAGTAACATTTATTCCCATTTCATGCATTCCCTGTAGTCTTACTGCTCCCCACAGGATTCAGGTCTGCCCACACTGCCTTTACCCTTTACTGAGATTGGAAATGTCACTTGTAGATATGTTAAAAGCAATATATACTTAAACCTTTTCTTCCCAACTATTTACTACTCTCTGCATTATGGTAGTAACTCTTGTTCTTACAGTCTGAAAGTTGCAAGACAGCTACTACAGAAGAGAAGTTCTAGCTTAGAGGTAATTGAACTTTATTATAACCACGTAGNCTTTATTATAACCATGTAGTTACAGGAGTAATGAGACTGAAGAAGCATTTGTGAAATGTTTTAACAAAATTACATATTCTTCTTAAGCTTAATGACACAACAGCAATAGTCTTTCCATGGACAATCTGTCTAGCAGCATAGGTAAACACTCATTCCAGTGCCCCATCCTTGTTTCAGGGAAAAACAAAACAAACTCAGAACCAGACTTCAAAGAGGACATTGCATTAAATGGAAACAAGTAGAGCACACTGATCAAAAAAACCAAGCCAGAAGAATGCCATCTGATAGGATGACCATCACATACCAAAAATTTCAAGAGACTTTCAGAGCTCTTAATATGGGACAGCACTTTTTTCCGAGGAGATGCCGATCTACAATGCTTCTCTCAAAAGTATTTCAGCATTAAATTTCAGATAATGCAGCCTTCTAAAGGAACAGACAGCAAATAAAAATACTAAAAGCCACCAATGTAGGACAGAAAAAATATCAAAAGAAAAAAGGCTTTTTAAAAGTCTGTCAAAAGAAGTGACATAAAAGACTTTTATCATGACAGCAAACTTGCACATAAACACATCAAACAGACAAATTTGTAATGAGCTTCTTTCTATTTGTTTTTAAACAAGGTAACTTTCAGATTAAGTGATTCCTGCTGAGATTTAAGAACACAGAAGAGACAGACAAGTATGACCAATTTTGATGTCAACCCTTTGCTCAACATATATAGCTTGTTTATCAAATGAATTATTCCTAAATTGGCAATCTGGTTCTGCTCACCTTTTCGTAAACAATCTAATTGCTGAATAGCAAAACAGAAAAAACTTGAGAGCTAATTAGACCCAACATGTTTAAGCATTCTTCCAGTTACCACAAAAAGATATTAGGGGCATTTACACCATCATTCTGGACCACCTCCCATTTATACAAGGCTCCTGTTCCCTGTATCTGTCCTGCATGTGACCTAAATCATTCCCAGCATCCCTTCAGGAAGAGAACAGCTAATCTCCTGGGAGTATTTTGATGGTAAAATAATCCAGGATTGCAGCACAGGCAGTGTGCTTGGGACAGCCCAAGGTCTTACTGTTTTCACTTAGCCCAGGGTGACAGCACTGTCCTACAAGAGTTTCCCATGTCATACACCCATAACCTAGACACTCACCCTACAGCAACACCCCATACTGCCANNGAGCTGGATGGGAAAAAACCCTGAATATTTGAAATTCTATGCGTCTGAAAAAATATCCCACAGGGACAGAAATTGAATAGAACAGCTTAGCTTGGAGGAAGCATCAACTGGTGAACACCAGGGGAACAGACCAGTCATTGAGGGCAGCACAGACATAACCAGCAGTGCTCCAGTTGAAATTTAAACTTCTAAAGGCTCCATCAATTTATACACTAAAAGCAGAAAATTAAGGTTTCTTGCTAAAGGACACAGTGTAAAGGCAAACAAGATTTCCAATAGAATGTTCTGATCTAGTACATCCACATTCAGGACAAAAACCCTGTCATTTGTGATGACTCAACTCTCCGCTTCTGAAACTTCCTTCCTCGCTTGCTGCTTTTTTCTTTGTCAAAAACTGAACACACAACAGTCACTGGAAAATTAATTAGCCTGGTTGAAAATGACAACAGTGAACTCTCCCAAGGCTTCCCCTCTGATCTTCAGCTCTTTCCTGGCATGCCAATTTCAATGGCATTGTTTGAATGGGTGGAGAGCATGAACAAGGGATCCAGTGACAAAGTTTTTACAGAGCAGCACTAATGAAAACTGTGCACATACAAATGCTGCCGTCATGCAGGAGAGTAATTCCAAGTCCTTGACATTTATTTTCTCCTCATTAGGAGTTAGCACATCACTGAACTGAACAGCTGTTCACTTTTAATACCATACCTTCTCTGGATTTCCATTTCTTCTTGTGATGGACCATTTTGTACTTGAGAGGGAAGCTGTGAATTCTGTCGAGGCAATGTAGGACCTAAGAGCAAAGACAGATCATAAATTAATGGTTTGAATTTTACCATGCAAAAAGAGCACAAAATCAAGGAAAAAGGCCAGCCATCACACAACATTTTAAGAACTGCTCACTTCTGCTTTTTAAGCCAAACAAGCTCAACAACATAATGCAGCAAATAAAAACTGCAACCTCACGCATGTACAATGTTACCTCACACATCTGCAGAATGAATTTGTTTCATATGGATGGAAAGGGCTTACAGAAATGCAAAACAAACTTTCTATAAGATGGAATTTGACAAAAGCTTTGAAAAGCACTCCAAGTCTGAATTTTTCTTAAAACAATGAACAAGTACTCTTGGAGGAGCAGGAAAGGCTCAAAAAATTAAAACACTCACCTAAATAGAACACTGGAAAAGGGGGAGAAAACAGAAAAAGGAAAAAAAAATAAAAGAACAGGAGAAAAACGATCAGAACCATATTATCACATTGAGAGAAGGAAGATAAAGCATGTTTCTACAGGTCACACCAAATTTACTCAGGTTTCAGGTCATCAACTTGGATCAAAGACCCTTTTTCTTTTTTTCATAGATAAGTATTGTGCCCAAAGGAATGGGGGCATGTAACAAATGTGAAAACTGTGAATTCTGCTAAGCACAAGAGATGCAAAAGAGAAGGTCATGCAAAAATCATCTTCAGCCTTTACTGATGGGAAATTCTGAACCATACAACTTTCAAGTAATTGTCTATGTGAGAGCTACATTCTTGAAACAAAAAAAACTTTACCATTTTAATCACAAATGCATTTACAGCACAAAACAGTGTAAAAAGAAGTGAAGAACAACGAAGTGCAGAATGGAATACAGGAGACCATGAATGCATTGGTGCTGTCAGGCAGTAATCCAGGAAATTATTCAGACTATAGCTGTGATCGAGATTATGAAATTTTTAAGAAACAAGAACTAAAATCAATTAAAACATCAAGTTTTGAAAAGGTCCAAGAGCAAAGCAGTAATTTCTCACAGATATTCCACCAAACTAGTTAGAGTTATGGAGTTGTAATGAGATCTTCCCATCTCAAACATCAAAATGGAGAATTTTTTCCTATCTGAACTTGTGAAAGTCACCCAAACCCATAAAAAATACCATGTGTGATACACTGACACATCAAGGACAGGCAATTTGCTTGAGACACAGCATACAAGTGCCTTGTTTAAAAGCCCTACAAAAAGGTTCATTCCTCCGAATGCCACAGTACTGAGTCCGCTGTGATCTTTAATTGTGAAAATTATAGAAGTGTACAGTATCTGTGTACCCTACAATTACAAAAAGTAATGGAATTTAATTGTGGAAGATAAAAGCAGGCAAACAGAGGAGGTGTCTTCCTTAGTTATTCTTCCAGCAAGCATTAGGCCCTTATACCTAATGGCTTGATGTCGTTTGGGGTGTACTACTTCTGCTTGAAGTATCTCCNTGCTTGGGATGTACTATTTCTGCTTGAAGTATCTCCAAGAGACACCCACAGGTATAAAACCTATAGTATTTTAAATGCAAACCATTTAACCACAATGATAAATTAATAATTAAATCATCATTAAGTAGAAACATCTGCCACATGGCTCATCTGGAAAACTTTTCTGCTTTAAAACCTCTGTAAGACGTGCGTCCTCCTCTCCTCTGCCCTGTGTGACAGGTGGAAAGCTGTAATGCCCATAAAGCCATGACTGCAGCTCCCAGGCAGCTGAGCTATTTGCTGCCTGCACCAGGATGCAGCCTTTCATGGACTTTTACAAGTAGACACAATCCAGCAGCAGTATTTTA